>CM016566.1:29897777-30086995 GCA_003412495.2 Echium plantagineum | reverse complement strand
AAAGGGACGAGGGCTTCTTGGTGGTGAGGGGAGGTGGCGTCGCGAGGGAGTTGGCTGAGAGCTGGTTCTGGGGAAGTAGATGCAAGTATGGAGAGGGAACGACACCTCTCCCAGAGGAAAAAACATCTTAGAGTTCTATACCAACCAGGTCAAAAGGTGGTGAGGGAAGGTGGCGGCGAGTTAGGTTGGGAGAAGAGAGGTGGTTGGCCAATGTGGATGGTGGTGGTGGTGTGGTTTAGAGTAGAGCAAGAAGAAAGAAAATAGAAGGAAGAAGAAGAAAGGGTAGAAGAAATTTATTTTAAGTTTGGGGGTGAAATAGTCAATTCACGATGTGAGGGGTGCTACTTTTACAAAAAAAATAAAATAAAGGATGCTCCAAGTTAAAATTTCGAACAAAAGGGTGCTAGTATGGCCAAATTCTCCAATTAATCATCACTATATTATTGGATTGTTGATAACTTCAATGGAAGCACTAAGCAAAAGTACGTTGAAAAAATGTAAAATTACAATCTACTATGCTATAATAACAACTATTTATAAACAAAAAATTTAAACTAAAACGATAATTAAATGAGTATATTTTTTGTATAAATACAAAAATTGCTATATGTGCATACATTAATATATATATATATATAAACGAACAGGCTTCCGCAGAATGGGTTTCAATGTGCTTATTTCAGTAATATTGGCACTCGGCTTCAATCTTATATTCAGTTATCCCACTCTTCCTGTAAGTATAGTATCTTTCAATGCTCAAATTATGCTAGACCTATGTATAAGTTGCATATACTTTTATCCCTATAAATGTATATGTGCACCTTAATCTTTCTTTTGACAGAAACGATAAATTTTGGTAGAAAAAGATGGTGAAAGTATATTTTGCACCACTTAGATATCTCTAAAAAATGTGCATATTTTAGTGGTTGACAATGTATACTTTATCCCTCTTCCCGTCAAAATTTAATATGTCCGACAAAAAAAATATTAAGGTGCAATTTTTCATACCAATATGAGAGGTCATTTATACAGATTATACATTTACATTAGCTATAGTAGATTGTTGATGATAGTGAAAGTGGGGAATAAATGAACACCATACAAGTAGAGGATTATATTCATGATGATGATTGGTTTTACATTTATATTCCTTCTTTAATGATATGCTATCATTTAAGAGAAAAGGTCTACTTTTAAAGATGATTTTAATGATTGTAATAGTTGTGGGTGGTAATACCGGTTGGTTATATTGTCCATGCATGCCCGGTTATAAACACCAAAAAGAGTTCATAAATTAAAAAATTATAAGTATCACATATAGTTATAGTACTTTTTTCAATTAAAACAATTATATTTTTATTTTTACATTGATTCTATATGCGGATATCGAACATTTACTAGTTCACTTTATCCTATGTCTGTCACCTGTAGGTGTAAGGATAAAAGTGTACGTATTTAATGTTGATCCAACGGTCCAAATGTGAAATTAGGTTTTACTAACCCATTTAAATTAGGTTGCAAGAAAAAATCAAATGGATGTACGAACAAAATTGATCGGTCTTTATGTGATATTATGTTAACTTACATGTCTCACCTCAAAATTAATTAATACTCCAGTATGTCACGATTGTAAAGATCTTTACACAATAAACACAATTGCATCTTGACAATATTATAATATTGTAAAATACTACTATTGTTTTTTAATGATATTAATTGCTTAGCAAAAAGAAATATACGAGAATTGTCTCTTAAATAATTTATCACTATAGTCTAATAATATATTACATGAGGATACGTTGGAGACAGTTGTCCCATATTATATTCTAATCCTTTATTATTAGTTAATAATTTTTGTATTCGTTATTTGTGTTATTAGTGTTACTATTGTACTCATAATTTCATCGCTAAAACCTTTGAACAATGTCTAGGGATGGATTCCATCACCTCTATTTCCAATCCACATAATCAACATACACAAAGGGAAGCATGGAAGTGACACTGGCGTCTACGACACCGAAGGAAGGTAATTCCCTCATTTTTTCTTACACGAAAACATCGTTCGTTGATTCGTTCCACTGAACATGCACGTATGTAATCATGTCCGCCCCTGCCTCCTCGAAGGGAGTTTACTTAAGAATGATTTAACTCAAATTGCAGGTTTGTTCCTGTTAATTTCGAGAATATGTTCAGCAAATATGCTCAAACAGTGCCAGACAAGATGACACTTTGGGAGCTTTGGAATATGACCGAGGGAAACCGCGACTTATTCGATCTTCTTGGATGGTTTGCATCTAAATTATGCAGGCTCCTGAGTAATTGTTTGCTAATTCTGGCTTTCTAATATGTTTATATACATCGCAGGATTATTAATAAGGGTGAGTGGGGTTTGGTTTATTTTCTTGCAAAAGATGAAGATGGTTTCTTGTCCAAAGAAGCTATGAGGCGCATGTTTGATGGCAGTTTATTCGAATCATACGCCAAGAAGGACTAAGAATCTCCTTGTTAAATCCGAAAAACTGAAATTTGAAGTCACGCTCAAGTGACCAGTCAAACTTGTTACTTCAAAAACTCAATTTGATCATAAATTTATCTCATATGAATATTACTTCATTCATACTTCAAATGTCAACACACAAACATATGTTTAGGAATTCGATTTAGCAGACTGCAGAACAACACCACAAGCATGCAAGGTTAATTTCAGTTTGGAGTAACAAAAGAGAATTCAATTCAATTTCTTGGGGCCAAATTAAGTCGAGTACCTTAGAACCCCAGGTCTCGACCCGACAGAGGGTTAGTATCTGTCCAGATGTGGGACATTGCTCGCCCTGTACGACCACCTGCACCTGCCAAGACTTGAACTTTTGAACCTGAATACTAGACTCCAATCTATTGATGTTTTTACGACTAGACTATCCCGTGCACAAATCACCAAAGGATTCCCGAATTCAATTCCCCCATCTACACCTGGAGCTGCCAGAGCCATAGTCGAAAATGCCAAAACCTGAATTCTCGACTCCAGTTTATTGGTGTTTCTAAATACTACAGTACAATCTATTGATGTTTTTACGACTAGACTATCGTGTGCACAAATCACCAAAGTAATACCGAAATCAATTTCTCAATCAATGCCTGGAGCTGCCAGAGCCATAGTCGAAAAGTGCCAAAACCTGACTTATCGAATACCAAACTATACACATAATAAAGCAATAATATGAAATCAAACAACCTGCACCCAAACCGACTTGAAAGATAAACAATAAAACGCGGATGGCTCAATAGGCTAGTAGCAAGTGCAGTAGTATAATCATCGCTAATTTACTAAAACAAGCAGATAAACAATGAAAAAACCCAAACAACTATTAATATAATGGATACCAAACTAATTTATTTAGAATATCATAACAACACACATAAAAGCTACCACAAAATCATCATAACCCATAAATTGATTACACATATGATGATCAAGTTTTTGATAGAAAATATCATCTGGGAGTACCCAAAAGAGTCTGTTGCTGAAGATCAATCTCGTTGAGCTGGTGCTCACGGTCCATAACGATGAAAAGAGGAAGACCGACAACCAAGAAAGTGGTGGCTACTAGCCAAGCAGCCTTCCCAGTGCTCTTAAGCAGCCGAGTGGCTACGTAGGCCGAGTCGGTGGCGGCTTGCTTCCCCTTCTTCACCACCGTTGAATTGGAGACTCCACCACCACCACCACCGCCTTTTACTCTCTTTCTTGAACCCATTTGATGAATAAGTTGGAGAGGGTTTTGGAAATTTGAAGGTTTAGGGATCTTCAGAGAGGGGTTTATTAAAAGAGTTTTGGGCTTTGTTAGGAAGATGTCCATAAACAAACCTGTTAACGAACCGGGTTCGAGTGGCTAACGGGTTATCCGGTCGGGTTTTTATTTTACCGAATCGGGTAATTATCCGGTTATAACGAGCCGGTTAGCAAATGTATTACCCTCGTATCGCTCGATAAATACACGAGCGGGTACCGAGCCGGGTTTTTTAGCCGGGCGACGAGCGGGTTCCGGGTTATTCCCAAATTTCTATTTAAAAATTTTATTTTTGGGGTTCTCTTCAAACATATTTACTTGTTAAATGCAAATCTGAAAATTCTTTTCAATATTAATTTTATATTGGTCATTTGAAGTTCAATATGATTAAAACATAACATATATTACATATAAATATACAATATAAAAAATAACCGAGCGGGTAATCGAGCGGACGGGTATCGAGTAAAAAAAATTACTCGAGTATCGCTCGGTAATGATACGAGCGGGTAATGGACCCGGATTTTCCGAGTCGAATAGCGAGCGGGTTACGAATTATCCGATCCTTTAACAACACTAAACAAACCTCGGTTGGGCTTCTAGCCATGTTTTTGGTTCGCACCAATAAAATCAATCGAAGCAAATCTAAATTTTATTGATTTGATTGAGAAAAAGAGTGACACTAAACCTAAATGGTCAAAGTTTAGGGGAGGATAAACTAACAAAATTATCATAAATTCAGGGGCAGAAAAAACTCGAGAGTCAATCCTATATATATATTTGTGTATGTATAATACAACTATACATACACACACACACATATATATATATACATTTACTTCAAATTTACACAAATTCTGTGTTGCATTTCAAATAACATACTCCCTCCGTCCCTAAATGATTTGTACGTTTTGACTTTTCATGATCAACAAAATACGATTTGAAACATAAATATCTCCTATTCTACATATCAAAAAATTATAAGAAGTTGATAGTTCAAAAATATATATTGAGACGAATCTAACAAGATATCATATGACTATATTATTTCTTATTGGTTAATCAGAATTATTGATTTAAGTTGTTAAAGTTGGACAATGTAAAGTCAAAATGTACCAATCATTTAGGAACGGAGGAAGTAATATTTATATTTAATATATAGACTTTATATAATAAAAATACAATAGAGAATTTATTGAAAATATTGTTATTGAGACTTCTTAAGTTTCACTTCATGATATAGTTCTTTAATTATTTTTTGAATTATCTTTAGTTCATTCACAATAAACACTAGCATAGATAAGCTAGATACTTAATGTGCAATCCAACATTATTTATGCAACAAAAAAATAATAGAAATTTATACCATATATAAACTGGGAAGTGTAAAAATATTTGGTGAAGCCTAGAAAATCATGGAAGTTAGCCATGTGACATTATAATTGATCGACACATATCCAAAATTAATTAATCAACTTAAAAAGTAACTATTCATAGTTTTATTTTTATTTTTATGTCCAACTTAAGTTTCATCATATTTTAAATTAAATTAAAATTATTATGATGCACAAACAATGATTATGCCTAAAATATATATGTCCATTGTTTTTTAAATATATAAATATTAACTAAACAAAATATTAATCTCCACATACATTAACTGTGCACCCGATAACTAGTATGATTAATATACTAAGGTAAATATATATTTATATAATTATATATTTATATAAAATATAATTAATTCTTACACTTGGGCAGACATATGTAAAATCAAGTAATGATATTTAGATTTTTAGTTGTAGTTATTTATTCTCTTGTTATATAAATTTGTTTATGTATAAAAAGTGATAATATGTCTATTACTATTAATCATGGACACAACACTTCATAAGCTTATTCCAATAATTGTGGAATAAACAATTAATCGAATATGGTATTTGTTATATATTTGAGATCATAGAGATCTTCATAGAGACCACCTAGTCTTGATGGTCCCAATGATTGGTCTTGATGGAGAGGCAGAGAGCTTATTTTATAGATAGCCACCCATAGTGAGTACCTGATCTCGATGATTGGTCTCAATGGATACTACTACAAGAGTTGTGTTCGTCATAGAGAGCGTCCATAGAGACCACCTGATCTCGATGACTAGTCTCGAAGGAAAGATAGATAGTTTGTGTTCGTCATAGAGAGCATCCATAGTGACCACCAAGTCTCGCTGGAACGCTGTTGAGAAAATCGAATTTTCTTAACGTTGTATTTTCAAATGAAACTATTTTGTCAACGTTTTGAGCGTAACGAAAAGTGCTTATATGCATTTTTGACATATATGGATACATCAATATGTTGAAGATTTTCCTACTAACATGAACTAACAATGTTATACAAACAACTACACAAAGAATCTTCAAGGCAATTACAAAACTACTATAGAAAAGATATTATACTACAAAGTGATAAAAAAATGAAATCCTTGAATCGTTTCTTTTCCTAAAGAATTATTTGCAGGTGTAGGAATATTCTTTGTGGATAGGATACCTATTTGAAAGGTTTATACTATTGAATGTAGTGCAGAAATTCGCGAGTATGTTTGAGAGCATGAGGAAGACACTTTTGAGAAAGTTGTATTATGTTTTTCAACATGTACTGTATATAGGATGGATTTTATTATTGTAACCACTTGGGACAAGTGTCACAACATGGATATATCCATATGTCTCAGAAAATGCATATAAGCATTTTTTATCAAGCTTAAAATGTTCATAAGACAGTAACATTTAAAAATGTAATGCTCAGAAAATTCAACTTTCTCAACAACGTTCCATCGAGACCAGGTGGTCTCTATGGATGCTCTCTCTATAATGAACACATACTCTCGTATTGTCCATCGAAACCTGCCATCGAGACTAGATGCTAACTAATGGTGCTCTATATAAAATAATCATTTATGCCTCTCCATAGAGACCAGTCATAGAGGCCAGATGGTCTCTATGAAGGTCTCTATGATCTCAAATATATAACAATTTTCACTATTGGAGGTATACATTATGTCAAATAAGATTAGGAATACAAGAAGGTTGCTCTCGCATTGAACCTTCAATTAGTGCAAACAATTCAAAGCCCCAGCGGCTTGGAAGGTGTCACGAAGCCGTCATGCTACAACTGGAACTATCCCACACTTCAACTTATTTTCAGACAATAGCCTTTCTTCAACTCCTCAACACTATTATATATGGCCATGTATTGATCCATAATAAGTAGAGAACATTAAAAAAATCACATTTTTCTCATCGAAGCGGCACAACTTCTATGTTCATCATAGGTGAAGTTTGACTCTACCCCAGTTATCTTAGGTAGCACTTTAAGATTAACTTCATTAAGAGCACACAACTCAACTTCTCACGTAACTATAAGCATCAAGTAAATGCAGGTGTACTCATGCTTCTAAGCACTTAACAATGACTTGTTATTATCTATTGATTTTCGAGATTAGAAATTTTCCAACATCGAGAATTGGATTCCCATAATAGGTGCATATGGTGATATTTTCAGGCCCATTGCGGCGGCCGTTCGTTTAACCATTTTCCTCGAAAATGGTTTAGTAAGTGGATCGGCTAAGTTATCCCCGGTCTTAACATAGGTCATGGTCACCACTCTATTTCCGATCATTTGCCTAACATAAGCGTGTCTCATGCTTATATGTCTAGACTTTTCATTGTATACTGCACTATACACATGTGGTATAGCAGTCTGGCTATCACAGAACAAGAATGTAGGACTCATTGGTTGTGGCCACAACTCTATATCCATTAAGAGACCTCTTAGCCATTTGGCTTCCTTGCTCGCTATTGCTATTGAAATCAATTCAGATTTGAGTATGTCATTACCGTTTCCTTCTTTGAAGCCCAACATATAGCACCTCCTCCTAATGTAAACAACCAACGTGATGTTGCTTTCTTGTCTACATTATGTGTAAGCCAACTTGCATCATAATAACCTTCAAGTACATTTGAAAATCCGTTGTGTTGAAGACCATACTCTCATGTGTCTTTCAAATATCCAAACACTCTTTTTATAGCTTGCTAATGTTCCATACTTGGCTTACTTGTAAATCTTGACAATTTACTATACAACAAAAGCAATGCCAATTCTTGTACAATGCGCTGCATACATCAAACTTCCTATGGCCCTTGCATAATCTAATTGAGATACAACTCTTTCTCTATTTTCTTCTAATTTTTTGGAATTAACATAGGCAGTAAGTGCTTCTTTAATACCAAGATGATTGAACCTAGCATCATATTGTCAATGTATAAGTTTGACTTAAAGTAAATACTTTTTCATTTCTCTTAACTTTGATTTCTAACATAATATCTATTTCTCCTCACTTTCTATTTCCTTTTACTTTTTTGCCTTTTCTTCATTTTATTTCTCTATTCTTCTCCTTTTCTTGCATGCATATGGTATGTCATGTTGCCTGCCCCCAGGTCTTGAGAAGTATTTCCTCCATCCTTTATTTAAGAGCATTTTACTAAAAATAAAAATTCTATTTCAATGATCCTTGTTAATCAAAGTAATGAAGAATAAAAGTGAAATGGGAATTAAGTTTGTAAGAACATTACAAAATTTTATCAAACTTTATGTACAAAGTAAATGATTCCTTCAAAAAAAATAAGGGGATGGATAAGGGGGTAATATTTTTTATTTCTTTTTTTTCTTCTACTCTATTTGATTTCTTTTTTTCTTCTACTCTATTTGAATCTATTTTATTTTATATGAATGATTTTGTGATTATTCTTTTTTTAGTTTTTGTCCATAAATGGAAGTTTGAATATAATTAGTTATATAATAAATTGTAGGAGTATTATTTACTAGTTAATTCATTATCATCCCCTATTCTTTCTAAAGGAAAAACAAGAAACAAATATCATCATCAAATAAATGAAAACTTGCGATATAAGCTACATCATCAAAAAATTGTTAACCACACTCAATTTTGATTTATTAATAAATCAAAGTATGGACGCCATCCTAGTTTTTCTCTCTAGCACATTCTCTCACTAGTTTTTTCCTTCTAGTGCAATATTTCTTATCAAAAACCAGAATTTTCGCCTCTTCCATTTCAGAGCCTCGAATAATTCCCTGATTGGCTCCAGAGAAATTTGTGGCTCATCATGATTACTTTGGTCAAACGAATTAATTGGGTCTGGTCACCCCTTGATTTTGGGTATCAATTAGGCTCAATCTTCTCATTATGTGCAAGATTCTTGGTCACACTCTTGTATGAATTGGTCACTATTTATACAGGAGTTTTGGTTGATTTTATTATCACATATCATTTTTCACCCATTATAGGCTCTCTGAACCCGTATTGAAGTGCCTCCCCCCTCTTTATTCTTCTATTTGTGACATTTTGTTTAAAAATGGATGCTGAATATCTGAAGCAATTGATGGCAGCCACCGAGGCCGAGGATGAACATGATGACTTCCACCTGGAAGAATTCGATCTACTTTCGGGTTTGGTCGAAAGTGAAGCAAGTCAATTTATTAAGATTTATGTGTTTCATAAGGGTTTCGTCAGCCTTCAAGGCTTCCAGACTGGAATGTCGAAGGCATGGAACTACCCGGACCTTCATGTCTCAAGGGTGGAGGGCCCCCTTCTTCACGTCTTTTTCCCATCAATTGAGACGAAAATGAGGGTGTATGAAACAGGTACTTGGTGGTTTGATAATAAACTCCTTTTACTGAAGGAATGGGTTAGAGGGGTTAAACCTTCATCATTGGAATTCTTAGAATGTAAGTTTTGGATGCATATTAGGTAGCATCCAAACTGTTGGGGAATTCATGCAAAGTGAAATTGTCGAGCTTAGGCGGGATAAAATGGGGAGGAAATTTTTTCGTGTCCGGGGTAACATTAGTGTGCAGCGTCTTCTTAGAAGGAAATTGGGTTTTGACGTAGGGGGTCGTACTATGAAGGGTGTCATCTCGTATGAGCGACTTCCTATAATTTGTTTCCACTGTGGATTCATCGGCATCTAATATGCCAATGTCCCCTAATTTGGGCAGATGTCGATCCCCGGTCACGAGTTAGAGTTGAGGCTGATATTAAAGCCCCCATGGAGCGTTCGTGGGTGATATGGAGACTTGATGCAGCGATTATCCAAGGGGAAGAGGATGATTAGCGAATCCCCAAGGATAATTCTACTCTTTTGGACCGAGAAAAGGAGAATGAACTATCCCTCAAGCCGATGCAGTTTCTGGGGACCGGTCAGAGTTATTCAGAGAAGATTCCAAGGGCTGCTGGCGGATCCTATTTGGACGAAGCTGAAGATGACATGACAAGTCAATAGTCAATGAGGGAAGACCAAGGATCGAGATTTCCTCCGGGTTTTGAATCTGTAATTAATGCCAAGTCAAAGGCATTGATGGTGGAAGGAATAACGGGTGCCATTAATACCATTTATAGTAATAACTCCTACGAAGCAGATGAAAAAGGAAAGAACGTTGTGGAGCCTTTTATCCAGGACTTTGAGGAGGGTGGCAATGCCCACGGACTCCTACAGACCTTAAAGCTTTTTGATTTCTCAAGTGTGAAACCCAACACAAACGGGCTACACATCAAGATAAAATGGTCATTCCAGCTCGCGTTCCCAAGAACAGATTTAAGAGTCAAAAAGCTGCAATAGTTAAAAAAAGGCAGAACCCTTCTGGAAAAGACAAAATAGTTGAATCTCCTAGAAAGAAGACACATCTTTCCGATGAAGGATTGGGTGTCTCCTCCCCTAACATTGAAACGGCTGAGACTGCTGAGCAGTCCAGCCGGAAGGAATGAGTTGTCTCGTATGGAACTGCCGGGGATTGGGCAATCCTCGGGCAGTTCGGTCCTTGGTGGGGTTAGTTAAATCCTACACCCCGCTTCTTGTTTTTTTAATTGAAACCAAGCTGAAATCTTCGGAGTTTGAATACATTAAAAATAAAATCAAACTCCCCAATGGTTTGTTTGTGGATTCTAAAGGGCGTTGAGGAGGCTTTGCTCTTATTTGGAATCGGGATATTGAAGTTGAAGTCAAGACCTACTCTTCGCATCATGTCGAGGCGCATGTCAAACAGAATGGTGTGGAACTATGGCGATTTGTTGGATTCTACGGTCATCATGAAACTGGAAAGCGGAAGCTCTCTGGGATTTACTGCATTTTATTAATAGTTTTTCTAGTTTACCTACTGTCTTTGTGGGTGATTTTAATGTAATTTGTTTTAGTTCTGAATTTGTTTCCTCTAAAAGAAGTCGACCGAATTGGCAAATGGACCTATTCTGTCAAGTTGTTCGTGATTGTGATTAATTGATATTGGTTTTACTGGATACCCGTTTACTTAGTGCAACAATTTTATTTCCCCATTCTCTACGAGGGCGAGATTGGATAGATCCCTTGTTAGTACTAATTGGCACAATCTCTTTCCAAACGCCTCTCTAAAACATCTGACCACTAACACTTCGGACAATCTGTCCCTTCTACTCGGCTTAGGGGATAGAGCTAGGTACCAACCCAAATCCAAACCGAGATTTTGATTTGAGGAGGGTTGGTGCCTGTATGATAATACTAGATCGATGGTCGAGGATTCATGGAATAAAGGTGAGGCAGTTGACCCAAGTGTTAAAGTGTTTGAAAGTATCTGACACACCAGATTAGGTTTCCTTCAGTGGAAACCAGAGGTGTTGGGAAGCGTCCCAAAAGCTATTAAGGAAAAACAAGATGAATTGGACAAGCTACGACAGGGGACAATTACGAATGCTTCCAAAGGACAAGCTTGTGTACTACCCAAAGATATAGATCGGTTAAGGGGAACGAATGAGATCTACTGGTGCTAACAGTCAAGAAATTTTTGGCGGGTTAAGGGGGATCGAACCACATCGTATTTCCACGCTCTGTCTAATCAGAGGAGGAAAACGAACTGGGTCTCTAAGTTATAAGATGCACAAGGCATCTGGATCAGAGGCTTTGAGGGTATTAAGAGGCTGGCTGAGACTTTTTATGCCTACCTCTCAAAGCAGTAGTGGGTGACCCGGACTCGGACCTCCCCCACTAAAGACTCTCTCGGATGCCGATAAAACATGACTGGCCATGCCATTTTTAGAGGAAGAAGTCAAGCAGAGCCTGTTCTCTATGAAAGGATCCAAAGGCCCCGGCCCAGATGGAATGTGAGCAAATTTCTTCAAGCATTACTGGGAACTGTAGGAAAGGATATCACCAACATGGCA
Organism: Echium plantagineum; assembly: GCA_003412495.2. Taxonomy (NCBI): domain Eukaryota; kingdom Viridiplantae; phylum Streptophyta; class Magnoliopsida; order Boraginales; family Boraginaceae; genus Echium; species Echium plantagineum. The sequence goes on along the minus strand of CM016566.1, from coordinate 30,074,950 downwards.
CTCTAGGTTCTTAACCAGAGTATTTTTCTTAATAAGTTGAATTTCACACTTATTACGTTAATTCCCAAGGTTCCCAAGCCGGTCTCAATGACACAATTTAGACCGATTGCTTTGTGTAATACTAGTGTCAAGATGATCGCCAAAGCCCTTGCTAATAGGCTAAAACAGGTCTTACCCTCTATTGTTTCGGAATCACAAAGCGCATTCATGCCCAATTGATTGATTACATACAATATCATTCTCGCGTATGAGTTGCATCATGCGATTAAGAAGAAAAAGTCAAGCAAGGAGGGTTTCATGTCGATTAAGCTGGACATGGTCAAGGTTTATGATAGGATAGAATGGAATTTCCTTAGGTTTATTTTGGAACAGTTTTGGTTTGATAATCATTGGATTAGTATTGTTATGCACCATGTGGAATTAGTTACTTATGCATTACTTACTAACGGGGAGCAGACGGGGTATATTAAACCTGGGCGTGGTTTACGTCAGGGGATTAATTGTCTCCTTACTTATTCATTTTATGCACATAAGGGCTTATTGCTATGCTTAAAGAGGCGTCTGTGAGTGGGGATTTGCAAGGTATTCTGTATAATGGGGTGGAGCCTATTTCCCACCTGATGTTTGAGGATGATACCTTGCTTGTAGGCAGAGCATCAATGGAGAAGGCAGCCACTTTCAAACGAATTCTCAAAAAATACGAGGATCTCTCGGGTCAGCTAGTGAGCACCGAGAAATCATCTATTCTTTTCCGTCTGTGTGTAGCTGAGGACACCAGGAGGAATATCTCGGGGTTGTTAGGCATCCCCGAAGTCTCCAACCATGGTAATTGTCTAGGTCTCCCGTCCACTATCGACACCTCCAAGAAATAGGTTTTTACCTATATTCTTAATAAGGTAAAAGCCAAGGTGGACAACTGGAAACCTAGATGATTATCTACTGCAGGAAAGGAAATCTTTATTACTTCAGTTTTACAGGCGATCCCCACCATTACAATGAGTTGTTTTCGTCTCCAGGTATCTCTATGTAAAGGAATTAATAAAATTCTTTCTAACTACTGGTGGGGATCGGGAGAGGAAGGAAAAAATAAAATACACTAGATTGCTTGGAGTACTCTATGTAAAAGTAAAGACAAGGGGGGGTTAGGGTTTCGGGATACAAAAAGCTTCAATGAGGCCTTACTTATGAAGCAGGTGTGGAGAATCGTCAACAATCCAGAATCCATGTTGGCTTGGGTCTTTAAGGCACGGTACTTCCCTCAGCAGAGTTTTTGGATGGCATCATTGGGAAGTTCTCTAAGCTTCACATGGCATAGCATCCTCTCGGTAAGGGACCTCGTCAAAAAAGGAACAAACTGGGTATTAGCAAATGGATAGGATATAGGAGTATGGCAACAAAACTGGGAACCGAACACACATTCGAATCGGTTGATAACACCAACTGATCAAGAGCTACCCAACATCAAGGTAGCCGATTTCATCGATTTTGAGATAGGGGTGTGGAAAATGGACAGACTCCTGTCCACCTTCTTTCCCATAGATATAGAAGGCATCCTTAGCATACCACTAAACAATCTTAATGGCCTTTGTGGAAAGAAGATAAACATGGTAAGTTCTCGATTAGGTCAGCATACGAGTTTATCATGGATCCCAAGTAGACAAGTTCAAATACATCAACCAACGTTTCACATCAAGATCAAACGTTCAGGCAGATCAGGAAGTTACGAATTCTTGGAAAACTTAAACATTTCTTATACAAAGCCTGCCTTAATAGACTGGCCACAAAAGTGAATCTAAGTACAAAGCATATGGAAATAAGTCAACTATGCACATTTTGCAAGAAATTCGCAGAAGATGAAGAACATATGTTCATATAGTGTGAGTATAGTAGAGAGGTACATAGTCTACTCAAAATGCCCCGCACGGATCCAGATATTCATACATTCAAAGAACTCTTCAGATCTATGAAATATAGAGTTCCCCCATATAAATTCCGAGTATGGGTAATATGCATGTGGGATATATGGTACCAAAGAAACATGATTATTCACGTAGGTAAAACTCGAACCCCAATGGACAGTGTACATTTTTCGACTTACTTTCTGGCCGCAGAGGAAGCAGCTCCAGCTCTCATCAACGCTCCGTGTCCAGCAACATGAAGAGATGCCTCTTTGAGCCTCTACAAAGAAGGGAAATAGCTCAGATCTACCATGTGGGTGTTTCTCCTCATTGGAATCTCCGGCAATGGTGAGGTAGAACGATGAAGAGGAAGCTTTATAAGCGGGGGGGACGAGATGAGAAGGAATCTGTTTGGGTGGTGTAAGTTTGGCTTTTCAACTTCTGGAAGAGCTTAAGTTCCGAGAAGTGAAACAATCAAAGGGAACTAGTTAGATTATGAGCTTTAATCTGGTGCCTTAAACAACATTCATTAGGATTATGGTCTTAATAGGCTTTAAGCCAAGGGCTGGATTGGAGTTTAAAGAGGTTAGCTCTTCTGAGCTGTTGGGTTGGGACTCAGATGGACTTGGTCTAACCCTTGCTCGGCTAGTTATAGGGCTTAGGGATCATTCCATCCTACTCGGGACCTATTTGTAAATATGGTACTACATCCTTCTTGTTCGGTTTTATTTAAATATACATCGCTAATTATATATAAAAAATATCTACTTCTCCTAAGTATTTTATATCGAAGACAGAAGATAGATACTTCTTGGTTTCCTCAATGCCTTCCATTGTATTTCTAATGATTAACATATCATCTACATATGGGCAAAGGATCACAATATACTCATTAGAAGACTTAGAATATATGCACTTATCAGCACTATTATCTTTGAATCCATTTGTTAAGATAACATCATCGAACTTTTTATGCCATTGCTTAGGACCCTGTTTTAAAACATATAATGATTTAACAAGTCTACACACTTTGTGTTCATTGCCTATAAGGATAAAACCTTCAAGTTGCTCCATGTATACTTCTTCACTTAAGTCACCATTTAAGAATGCCGTTTTGACATCCATTTGATGTACATACAGATTATGTATGGATGCTAAAGCAAACTACATTCTTATTGAGGATATTCTTGCTACCGGAGCATAGGTATCAAAATAATTTATGTCCTCTGTTTGTGTAAATCCTTTTGCAACTAGACGTGCTTTAAAGGATAGTATAGTTCCATCAACACTTTACTTAATTCTAAACACCCACTTGTATAGATTATTGTTTGCTTCTTTGTGTATTGAAATAGAGTCTATACAAGTAGAGTTCTTTGAGAACAAGTTCAAAGATGATCACATTCCCATTGATGTTCAATCAAGTGAGATAGAACAGAATGACTTAACTATGGGCGTGAATACAAACGAGACTTGTGAAGAGCCTTTTGAGCCACGACGTAGTCAAAGGATTAGAGTTGAAAAACAACTAGATTTTAACTTTATATATGAAGTCAACTTAGTGAAAGAAGATCAAAATGAGGTAAATGTTCAAGTACCATATTATGCACTTAATGTGCAACATGAGGTGGTCAAGATCTATCAGGAAGCTATGGCTTCAAGAGATGTTGGTTTCTGGAAAGAAGTCATTAATGATGAAATAAATTCAAACACGTCTAATGGTACTCGGAAGATAGTTGCAAAAGGATTTACACATAAAGAGGGCATAGATAATTTTGATACTTACGCTCCGGTAGCAAGAATTTCCTCAATAAGAGTATTGTTTGCTTTAGCATCCATACATAATTTATTTCTATATCAAATGGATGTCAAGACGGTATTCTTAAATGGTGACTTAAGTGAAGAATTATACATAGAGCAACCTGAAGGTTTTGTCCTTCCAGGTAATGAAAACAAAGTGTGTAGACTTGTTAAATAATTATATGGCTTGAAACAAGCTCCTAAGCAATGACACAAAAAAAATTTGATGATGTTATTCTAGCAAATGGATTCAAACACAATAGTGTTGATAAGTGTATTTACTCTAAGTTTTGTAATGAGTATGTAATGATCGTATGTCTCAATGTTAATGATATGCTAATCTTTAGCAATATAATAAATTGCATTAAGGAAACCAAGAAGTATCTATCTTCTGTCTTCGATATGAAAGACCTGGGAGAAGTAGATACTATCTTAGGTGAAAGTTCTATATCCACCACGTATGTTATCCCAGTTGTTACGACAATTGGTTTAACAGAAATAATATGACAAGTATGTAAATCAAACACAGAGAACTTGGTAACCCAGTTCAGTGCCTAATCACCTACCTCTGGGGGGCAGCCTGCCCGAGGGAACAATCCACTATATAAAAGGAATCTTACACGAAGGGACTTAGTAGTATGCCCACATACTCTCTATAGCCCTATACAATGCCTTTTCAATATAGGCTCACCTACTCCTATATCACCCTTGTGATTTAGATGTTTATAAGATTCAATTGACTAAACACTCCTCACTGTTGTTATGGAATAACAACTGTACAATCAGTATAGAAGCTTGATGAGAGCGCTTCTATACAAAACTCGCCTAGAAAACTAGTACACAAACTTTGCTTAAAAGCTCTTATTTGTGTATAAGAAAACAAGTGAATAAAAGGTGTGTTCGACTAGTGAGGCCACCAGCTCCTTTTATACTAGGCTTCGGCTCTTCAACATTTAATTAGCCAATCGACAATAAATGTAAATTTGATTGACACACGGCCGATTAAATGCTCCTCCGTAAGTTGACCATGACCGCATTTATCTTGTAATTACTTGGTCTTGAGGTGATTATGTCCGTATCATAATTTGCTCCAATCAGCATTAATCACCCTCGAATCTTCTAGAAGGAGTTGACTTGATTAATCATTTGGTTCAATGCTTCATTTGAATTAACATTTTTAATGCATTGTTGTTAACACTTGGTGTAGTGAAAAACTTCATCCAACACACGTACATGCTATGTACCAACAAGCTCCCCCTTTGGGTAAGTTTTTCATGGCAAGTACCTCCTGTTGTTTTGTAAGGTAGGATGATCCAAGATAGTGATTAATCAACACAGTCTTCATACTAGATAATCAACTGCATTGATGAGACAGTGAGCACAATAGTCATTCATGTCTTAGAAACATGAAAACATAGAAACACACACATATAAAGTCTTCAACATAAACAACATAACATAAAAGAGTTAGAACTTTTAGTGTTTCAAATTTACTCCCCCTATTTGGCATAAAAACATAACCAAAGCCATAATAGAGGGTCTTCACAGCAATCTTCACACATCATCTGACTGATCAGCAACTGGGTCAGTGTCAGCAACATTGGTAGCAACATTTGGTCTACCAGTCTTTTCCAACTCCTTGATCTTTCTGTCCACATTTGCAAGCTGCTGCTTCTTAGCTTGGATTTCTTCAGTTAGTCTTTGCTTATCATCCAAGTAGACAGCTATGAGAATCTGTGCTGTGGGATCATTGGAGGTAAATGGTGGTGGTTGATCAACCTTCTCCACTGGAATATCAGCTTTGTGAGTATGCAACAACTTGTCACTAATGATGACAGCATTGGATTCTGTTCCTGGTCCATCCTCCTCACTTAGCATATCAGGCCTCTGCGCTAACAAGATTCCACAGATCAAATTGGTGAAACCAATGGGCTTGTTCTTTGCAAAAGACAAGGCATGGTCAACAATTTGATCAAATATGACTTGGCCAAAGTTGAGCTTCCCAGTTCCCAACATAAACAGCTGCTTCCCCATAAATTCACTGATATTGGTACTATTTGTATATGGGACTAAGCTGCATATGGCTGCCTTGTGAAGAATAGAATATTTTAGGTTCAAGGGTGATGTTGGCAGATGTAAACCTTTAGATGGCCATTGGGTCACTCCCTCTGCTGTGATTTCAGTTACAATGTCATTCAGTTTTAACAGTTGGCCAGTTTCTCCTTTGTCTTCTCTGCCCAGAAAATCATTGATGATAGTAGGACTGAAGATAAACTCATAGTCTCTGAGATGAACCCTGTAAAACATTTCATGTGTGGAATCCCTGATCTCAGCAGTCATAGAGCTGATAAACTCATTTACTAGTTTAGCCCAATGCTTCCTCCTCACAAGCATACATGTGATGCCACTTGTCTCTAACACTCCCATGTAGGTATAATTGTTCAAAGTGGTGTCAGATAAGTGTTTCTCTGGCCAGATGATCCTAGCACACACAAACTTCCACTTTGTCCTTTGGTCAGCACTTCCAAAGTCTACTCCATCACAGGGGCCATCAGCTACATGTGCCACTCTCCTCTTGTTTATTCTCCCCCTGCTTACATCAAACTGAGATTTTCCCTTCTCATTCTCTTCATCACTTGTATCAACAAGTTTTCTTTTCTTGGATGAGGCAGGGGTGCTGGCTTTCACTTTTGCAGGTCCTTTGCCCTTCTCAGTGGATTTTGAGGCTGAAGCAGTAGCCTTACCAGATGTTGGAGCTGATGGTTTGGCATGAGAGGTTTCCTTTTTCTTACCAGTGTTAGATTCTTTGGTTCCAACAGTTTGCTTCTTCTTCTTTGACTTATCAGCCCTTTTCTCTATCTCCTCCAGAGTATCATTCAACTCATCCAAATCAAAGATTTCTACTCCCTTCATACTAGACCTGGTTCTTCTTCTCACAATTCCAGATTTAGAGGACAAAACTTCCACATCTCCATCATCATATTTCTCTACATTTTCTTCTACATTCTGTTCAACCTCCACATTTGTTTCAACAGTAGGAGGCACATCATCTACCCTAGATTTTCCCTTCGAGGACATTCCAGGGTCTACATTCTTATCAACTCTCTTAACCCTAACAGGCTTCCCCTTTTTCATTAAAATCCTCTTCTTCCTAGTGAAGACCTGTTGAGTTTTAAGAGACTCCAACACACTAGCCATAGTGGCATCCTCAGAGTTTACACCAGATTTTCCCCCAACATCCTTATCAGATTTATCTAAATTTTCAGGATCAATAGGGACAGATCTAGTCGATTGATCAGTAGGGTCACTAGAAATAGGGTTATTTGAACATGCATCTACATTAGGGTTCATAGACATACCATCATCTTTCCAAGGAAGTAGTAAGATTTCCTCTTTCTCAGGTACATTGGTCTTTGCTTGCTTAGATGACTCAGCCTTTGCTTTTTCTGCTTCTGCATGTCTAAGAGCCTCGGCCTCTTCCCTTGCAGCCCTGATTTCATCCTCGGGTGTGACCATTTGCAGCGGAACGGCTTCGAAAAAGGTCTTTGCACTAAAAGGAGTGGAAGGTCGTCTTTTTGGTGCCATTGCAATTGCTAGGGCTGTTGGTTTCCTTTGATTGAGAGACGAATTTGATTTTGGAAGAGATGAAAAGAGGGAAGAGAGTGTTTTTGGTAACAAAGATTGTGAATGGTGTTGAGAAAATCAACCGCCTTCCTTTTTGAATCAAAGAGCTGTCCAATAACTGACACGCAATTAATTCCTTCAAAATAAAACCGCCAATTTTGTTCTTTCCATACCCTTGTGGTCTCAATACCAGTTGTTATAACACTTGACCACTAAATATATAACAACTTTTGGTCTTGACTTATTCCTCCATAACAAACAACCCAAGGGCTGTTCTTAGATACTCAAATTGATTTGTATCTAGCCCTTTGGTAAATATGTCAGCCAATTGTTTGTCAGTGGTAACATGCTCTATATGCACAACCTTTTCTTCAACCAATTCTCTAATAAAATGATGCCTTATGTCAATGTGTTTTGTCCTGCTATGTTGCACTAGATTTTTGGAGATGCTTATAGCACTCATGTTATCACAATAGAGTCATAGTTTCCTGGTTGATTCCGTACTCTTTTAACATGTGTTTCATCCATAGCAATTGTGTGCAACTACTTCCAGCAGATATATACTCAGCTTCAGCTGTGGACAAGGACACAGAGTTTTGTTTCTTGCTGAACCAAGAAATCAGATTGTTCCCCATAAAGAAACAGCCCCCTGAGGTGCTTTTCCTGTCTTCAAGATTTCCTGCCCAGTCAGCATCACAATAGCTAATCAGACTATTTCCAGTGTCATTTGTATAAAACAACCCATACATGTGAGTCTCTTTGGCATATTTGATAATCCTCTTAACTAGGGACATATGACTTTCTTTAGGATCTGACTGGTATCTAGCACACACTCCTACAGATTGAGTGATGTCAGGCCTACTGGCAGTAAAATACAACAAGCTACCTATCATACTTCTATATAGGCTTGAGTCAACACTCTTCTCATTTTCATCCTTGGTAACCTTTATGTGAGTAGCCATAGGAGACCTTTTCTCTTTAGAAGTGTCCAGTCCAAATTTTGAGACAATATTCTTGGCATAGTCTTGGTTCAAGAATATTCCCTCTTTCTTTTGATAGATTTGAAAACCAAGAAAGTGCTTCAGTTCCCCTACCATACTCATTTCAAATTCTGACTCCATTTGTTGGATGAACTGTTGTACCAACTCGTTTGACATTCCTCCAAAGATGATGTCATCCACATATATTTGTGCCACAAGTAACTTCCCTTTCTCTTTGTGTATAAACAATGTATTGTCTGCCCCTCCTCTTGTATATCCTTGTTTTAAGAGATACTCAGTGAGTCTTTCATACCAGGCACGTGGGGCTTGCTTCAATCCATATAAAGCTTTCTTCAACTTGTACATGTGATTAGGATTATTTGGACAAACAAATCCTTTGAATTGCTCAACATACACTTCTTCTTGAACAACTCCATTTAAAAATGCTGTCTTTACATCCATCTGATACAGCTTGATCTTTAAATAACATGCAACAGCAAGCATGAGCCTAATAGCTTCAAGTCTGGCAACAGGAGCAAATGTTTCCTCAAAATCTAGCCCTTCAACTTATGTATACCCTTGGGCAACAAGTCTTGCCTTGTTTCTAACAATGTTGCCTTGTTCATCTTTCTTGTTTTTGTAAATCCATTTTGTTCTTATGACATTCAACCCAAGAGTTCTAGGAACCAATTGCCATACCTCATGTCTTTCAAACTGGGCTAACTCTTCTTGCATAGCTAGTATCCAGTGTTCATCTAGAAGAGCTGCTTTTACATTTTGTGGTTCACTTTTGAACATAAAGCAGGTCTCCCCAAACATTCCAACCATCTTCCTATAGTCCACCTTATTCTTCTTTCTTGTGATCCTTCCTTCATTAATGACTCCAATAATTGCTTCCTTTGGATGATTCCTTTGAATACTAGCAGGTGGTTCAACAATGCTGGCAGACTCAGTATCTTCTGAGATTGAGGAAGATCCTCTCTCTTCATTAGGTGCATCTCCTGAGGTAGATTCCCTGACATCAATAGGTACAGTCTCCATAGTTTCAATAGGTAAGACATCAAATACTTCATCTTGTATAGCTTCATCCATTATCTTCACATTTATGGATTCCATGATAGTATTTGTTCGAATATTAAATACCCGAAAAGATTTACTATTTGAGGAGTATCCGAGAAAAATGCCTTTCTCTCCTTTTGCATCAAATTTCTGCCTATGTTCTCGGTCAGTCAGAATGTAACATTCACTGCCAAAAATATGAAAATATTGCACATTCGGCTTTCTTCCCCTCCATATTTCATATTGTGTTTGCAGTGTGCCTGGCCGAAGAGTGATTCGATTGTGAATATGACAGGCAGTGTTGATAGCTTCAGCCCAAAATTTCAGGGGTACACTTTTCGCATGTAACAATACTCTTGCCATCTCTTGAAGAGTACGATTCTTTCTTTCCACAATGCCGTTTTGCTGTGGAGTGATTGGAGCAGAAAATTCATGGTTGATTCCTTGAGAGATGCAGTAGTCATCAAACTTGCTGTTCTTGAATTCTTTCCCATGATCACTCCGAATGCGAATGATTTTGACTTCTTTTTCATTTTGAACCTGAGTAGCCAGCTTGTAAAAAGCATCGAAATAGTCGGATTTTTCACGTAAAAACACCACCCATGTGTATCTTCAATAGTCATCGACTATCACATATGCATATCTTTTCCTTCCAACACTTTCCACCTGCATGGGCCCCATGAGATCCATATGTACTAGTTCAAGTATGCGATCAGATACCACTTGTTGTAACTGTTGGTGTGACACTTTTACCTGCTTGCCTACTTGACACTCAGCACATTGAATGGCTTGAATGTTTAGCTTGGGTAAACCTCTGACAAGTTCTTTTTGAACTAATTTCTGGAGATTTCTATAGTGAGTATGCCCCAATTTTTTGTGCCATAACTCTGCTTCACGAGTAGTGTGACAATTTAAAGCCTTATGTGTGGACCATTGATAACAGTTGTCACTAGATCGATTGGCCTTCATAAGCAGGTTGTTATCCAGATCTCTCACCTCACAAGCACTTTTGCTAAATTGAACATCCATGCCATCAACTGACTAATACTAATGAGATTAACTGTCAGTCCTTCTACCAACAACACATTGCTTAACTGTGGTAAACCAAGGACATTTAGTACACCTTTACCAACAACATATTGCTTAACTGTGGTAAACCATGACCGCATTTATCTTGTAATTACTGTCTTGAGGTGTTTATGTCCGTATCATAATTTGCTCCAATCAGCATTAATCACCCTCGAATCTTCTAGAAGGAGTTGACTTGATTAATCATTTGGTTCAATGCTTCATTTGAATTATCATTTTTAATGCATTGTTGTTAACACTTGGTGTAGTGAAAAACTCCATCCAACACACGTACATGCTACGTACCAACATTAGGAATCAAAGTTAAACTTTAAGTCAAACTCATTACATTGACAATATGATTGCTAAGTTCAATCATCTTGGTATAGAAGAAGTACTTACTCCCTATGATAACTTCAAGAATTTGAAAGAAAATAGAGGAAGAGATGTATCTCAATTAGAGTATGCAAGTGCCATTAAAAGTTTGATGTATCCAGTGCATTGTATAAGAATTGACATTGAATTTATTGTATGTAAATTGTCAAGATTTACAAGTAAGCCAAATATGGAACATGGGAAGCCATCAAAAGAGTGTTGGATATTTGAAAGACACGAGAGAATATGGACTTCAATACAATGGATTTTCAAATGTACTCGAGGGTTATTGTGATGCAAGTTGCCTGACACATAATGTAGATAACAAAGCAACATCAGGCTGGCTGTTTACATTAGGAGGAGGGGCAATAAGTTGGGCTTCAAAGAAGCAAATAGTAATAGCACACTCAACAATGAAATTTGAATTGATTTCAATAGTAGTAGCGAGCAAGGAAGTCGAATGGCTAAGAGATCTTTTAGTGGATATAAAGTTGTGTCACACCAATGAGTCTTATTACATCCTTGGTCGGTGATAGTCACGCTGCTATGGCACGTACATATAGTGAAGTATACAATGGAAAGTCTAGACATATAAGCATGAGACATGCTTATGTTAGGGAAGTGATCGGAAATGGAGTCGTGACAATGACCTATGTTAAGATCAGGGATAAAGTTAGCCAATCCACTTGCTAAACCACTTTCGAGGGAAATGGTTAAACGAACAGCCGCCCGAATGGGCCTGAAAATATCACCGTAAGAACCTATGAATGGGGAATTCAATTCTCGACGTTGGAAAACTTCTATCTCGGAATTCAATGGGTAATAACAAGTCATTGTTTAGTGCTTAGAAGCATGAGTATACTAGCAGTATTGTGAGAAGGCTGAGTTGTGTGCTGAGAAATTTGGCAGATTACCACACTTTGGGGACCCTAGTTGCAAGAATGCACAAAACTTTTTTTATTAAGAAACTACCACACTTTTGCAGTGAACTGACTATTTTACCCTTAATGAAAAATTAATAGTATTAGACAAGTTTTTTGGTTTTTTTTCTTTTTTTTCATTATTTTATTTTCTCGTTTTTTGGGTTGAAATGACTATTATTATAATATATTATAATCTATTATAATACGTTTTAATCAGTTTAAATTCACAATGAACTTAGATTTGTCACGATTTAACTTTACCATTTATCTTTACAATTATTTTTTGCACCAAATTGATGTTACAGAGTTCAACACTAACAAAAATTGATATGTTATACATTGCATATTAATTAGCAAAAAATAATTGCACAGAAATAAGATACAACCATAGAAATTGGATGAGTGAATTAGAATTAGTACAAAATACATAGAATTAATACTAAACAAACCGTGAAATAGAAAAAATAAAATAAAAAAGAATTAGATTTCTATTCTTTAACAAGAATCTTTTCTTCGATGGCCACTCGTGCTACTTTAGAACTTGAACTCTCTAATTTCTTCACCCTGAAATAATTAAACTAAAATTCAAATCATCTAACGAGACTATATCAACATAATACCCCAAAGATTCAGACTTTTATTTCAAAACGACATTAAATATTCAAATTACATACACATAACACACATAGAACATAAATTCATAGTTTACACATTATTTAAACCCAGAGTCATGTATCATAATAAACTCAACTATATCAACATCATATTTCAATATTAAACAAATTATATGAGTTGTAACTACACATAAATGACATATTACATTATAACGTGCTATGCTCGATTATACTTTAGTATACCGTTATAATCCATTATATTTTATTATACAATGTTATAATCAATTATATTTGATTATACAGTGTTATAATTATTAGAAAATGAGACTATATCAACATAATACCCCAAAGATTCAGACTTTTATTACAAAACGACATTAAATATTCAGATTACATACACATAACACACATAGAACATAAATTCATAGTTTACACATTATTTAAACCCAAAGTCGTGTGCTCAACTTAAAAAGATTCAAACTTTTGTTCTAAAAATAACGTTAAAGTACCAAAAAACAAACTTTACACATAAATCTATAATTTTTAGTATGCAAACTTACTCATATACCCATAAAAACCTTAAAGATTCAAACTTTTGTTCGAAGAATAACGTCAAAGTACCAAAAAACAAACTTTACACATAGATCTACAATTTTTAGTATGCAAACTTACCCATATACCCATAAAAATCGTAAAGATTCAAACTTTTGTTGAAAAACCTTCAAATAACAAAAATTCAATACACATAAGTAAATAACTAATTGAAAAACATAATTTTTAACACAACTATATTTAAAAACGTGATTTTAACTCAACTAAATTGAAAAAGATTCAAACTTTACATCTTTAAATGCCCAAAAAATAAATGTTACTCACAAGGATGGATTGAAGCAACGGATTCCGGTCAATAAGGTGGGCGGTATGTATTGAATAAGCGGAAGAGATCGAGAGAGAAAGAGGAGATCGAGAGAGAAAGAGGAGATCGAGAGAGAAAGGGGATATAGAGAGAAGTCTGCTAGAAATGTGTAGTAATAATGATGAAAGAGAGAGAATAGTGTATTTATATTAGAATTTTTAAGGGCAGTTTAGTCAGTTCACTGCAAAAGTGTGGTATTTTCTTAATAAAAAAAGTTTTGTACATTCTTGCAAATAGGGTCTCCAAAGTGTGGTAATCTGCCAAATTTCTCGTTGTGTGCTCTTAATGAAGTGAATCTTAAGGTGTTACCTAAAATAACTAGGGTAGAGTCAAACTTCACCTATAATGAACATAGAAGTTGTGACGCTTCGATCAGAAAATTGTGATTTTCTTTTAATGTTCACTAGTTATTATAGATCAACACATGGCCGTATATAATAGTGTTGAGGAGTTGAAGAAAGGCTATTATATGAAAATAAGTTTAGGTGTGCAATAGTTCCAGTTCTACCATAACGGGTTCGTGGTTCAATCTTCGTGATATCTTCCAATATGCTGTGGCTTTGAATTGTTTGCACTAATTGAAGGTTCAATGCGGGAGCAACCTTTTTGTATTCCTAATCTTTTTTGGCAGAAGGTATATCTCAAATTGTGGGGGATTGTTATATATTTGAGATCATAGAGACCTTCATAGAGACCATCTGGCCTCGATGACTGGTCTCGATGGAGAGGGAGAGAAGTTATTTTATAGAGAGCACCTATAGTGAGTATGTGATCTCTATGACTAGTTTCGATGAATATTACGAGAGTTTATGTTCGTCACAAAGACCATACATAAAGACCACCTGGTTTCCTTGACTGGTCTCGATGGAGTGGGCAGAAAGTTTGTGTTCGTCCTAGAGAACATCCATAGAGACCACTTGGTGTCTATGGAACGCTGCTGAGAAGGTTGAATTCTGAACGTTGCATTTTCAAATGTAAATGTTTTATTTGTAAATGTTTCTAGTGCAATGAAAAGTGCTTATATGCATTTTTTGAGATATATGGATACATCCATATTGTGACACTTGTCCCAAGTATTACAACAACAAAATTCAACCTATATATGATCATATGAAGATGAAAGGTAGTTATATTGAAAAACACAATACAACTTCCTGAAAAGTGTTCTTCTCTTGCTCTCAAACATCATAAATTTCTGCACTATATTTAATAATCCTTGTATTATCCACGAACATGATTCCTTTACTAAAAAATAATTCTTTAGAAAAGAACAAATCGATTTAACGATTTCATTCTATACCATTTTCTAGTAGAATATCCTTTTTGTAGTAGTTTTGTAATTGCCTTGAAGACTCATTGTGTAGTTCTTTGTATTTTCATTGTGTAAGAAAATCTTCAGCAGTATTCACAACTGATTCTTTTTAAGAAAAATTACGTGACACTTTAAATATTTGAAACAATGGAATTATGAGAATCATGAAAATTTTGAAGTGAAACTTAATTTTTTATCTTACAAACTAATTATAGTGAGTTTTTAATATTTATTTCAATTGATCAACAAATAAATTGTGTAATTTAACTGATAAATGTGTTATAACTAGCTTCATTTTATTATTACCTCAAAAGATGATATTCATATTCAAATTTTTGTATGTTCAGCACTTGTGATTTTATATACAATTGATGCAGGTTTAATGGTTCAATTTGACTCTATTCTTTTGGTGTAATTGTTCATTGACTCCATTCTTTAGTGTAAAGGGTAACGTCCAAACAGAAGTTACTTAGAATAAGAGTCAAATTCAATGATACATGTTTAAAAAAAAATTAACTCTTCTTTTTTCTTTATTTATTTTCGTATTTCATATTCTTTAATTGTATGTTATTTTAAATACGTACAAACATTAATATTTAAACGTGTGATCGAATTTATTTTAAATGAGTTTTAGATATTTGTATCTATGTCAATTTGCCCTAAATAACAATCAAATTTAACAATCATTATAAAGGGAGTACCAAACAATCAAATTGTGAACCATCTATATATAATAAAAAAATGTCATCATTCTAAAATATGTGTAATCGAATTATGAACATTCTAAAACATATATATACTGATATACAAGCTAAATCCTAAAATAAATCACAAACTTAAATGAAGAACTGTGCACACTTTATTGGTACATACACTAAACTGCAGTGTATTAAGAGGGCATGTAGCAGCAACATTATTTTGAGCTAATACGACGCTGAAGAAGATCAAATTCAAGGCTAATAGCATAGCAATAGTGTTTCTTGAAGCCATTATTGTATCTCTTTTGCTTTTGTTGTTGTAAATGTATGAGTGTGGAGGGTTCAATTTATAGAGAGTGATGATGATTTTTTTAGTAACATGCATCTTGCATTCCTTTTATTTATGTTCATGATCATCCACTAATTGTCAACTTCTATAATGTAAACTCATTTTTTATACATAATGAAACTTCATTAGGAAGCATAAATGCAAACTTTTTCATTAACTTTTGAAAAATTAATTGGTATTAAAAATTAATGAAATCGTTAACGTGGGGTTAAATTACAACTTTTTGATCATTTAAGGAGAGGAAACTGCAAAATGCTATTGTTGGGGACTAAATTGCAATTTGGTAACACTATTTGGATTATGTCAACGATTTGCTAGACTTAATAGCATAACGATATTTGTCCTTGTTCCCCCTGAGGGATTTCTCCATTTTCATGGGAGTTATCCAAACTTCGGTTTTTATATAGCAATGTCCACGGTTCGGTTTGGTTTGTATGGATAAGACTTAAGAGTATCATTTTTGGGGCCATAATTAAAATATCAACAAATTTAGTCATTATAAAGCATCCTAGGATGAATGATGTTACAACATAAAACATCCATAAAATTTATTTGAAGAGTATGCAACGGTTGCCAAATGTGACATTAGGAGTATTGTAACAGTTTTTAGGCCCTAATGCAACAAATTTTGCGGTTGCATCAAATCATATATGTAGTAGTGATAAAATATCCTTCAATAGGGTAGTTAAGAAAGGTGTAGAGCTCCAATAATATACATGGGGTTGCATAATAACAAACAGCCTGTTCGAAATATTAATAATTTATTATTGCTCTGTACTTTATAATTATTTAGATATCCTAAGTAATTAATAAATATTTATTTTACAATAACTAATATTTTAATTAAATAATTTAAATAATATAATAACAAATATATATCCCAAAAATTGATTAAAACACTTTGAATTTTGAGTTTTGACGTTCAAATTCTATCGTCTTTTTATTACTTTATAATTATTTAATCTTCATATAATAGTTACGCAAGTATTTGTTTTCTAATAATGAACATTACAACATTTTAATTAAATAATTTAAATTGGATAAATAAAATCACACCATTTCGGTCAATATATATGAAATAATTTAGAACGATGTTAATCTTGCATAATACATGACAAAACAATTTGGGGTTCAATTAGTGAATATACTCTCATTTAGCTATGACTTGGCAATGTCGTATGAATCTTACGTTTTTGCTCCATATTAACATTTCCCATCTAAAAATAACAGTTAGGGACTAAAATATATCATATGTACATATCTGGGACCATTTTCTCAGACTCAATATTAACTGGGATCAAAGTGCAACTTACACATATTTACTGGGACCATTTTAACAATTTTCTCTAATAAAATACTCCCATGTTTCAATTACAAAATCACCTGCTGTGGTCTAAAATAAATATCACAAACTTAAATGAAGAACTGTGCACAATTTATTGATCACTTGAAATGGTAGAGAACACAAAATTACTTCAACAAGCAAACAATTTTACAATCCAACCAACACAAACGATAGTACGACATAGACAATATAAAGCTGCATTTTGAAAGTATACATATAAACTTCACTTATTTAATTCATATCAATAATCGACATCACCAAGCCATTATTTTCATAGATATATATAGCTTATGGGCAGGTCCATCCAGCAGGGATAGCTCCATCGACATTGCAAACATTAACAAGAAAATTCAACGAAATTGGAATATTAAAATTGATTAAGCTGAAAAGGTTGAGATCGAGTGCAGTACATAGGCAAGCACCAACTTCGAGCGCAACAAGATTCTGGATTATAGTGCAACATGGTTGTGTTGGGACCCTTCCGATCGAAGCACAGTGGTACATACACTAAACTGCAATGTATCAATAGGGCATGTAGCAGCAACATTATTTTGAGCTGAGACGACGCTGAAGAAGATCAAATTCAAGGCTAATAGCATAGCAATAGTGTTTCTTGAAGCCATTGTATCTCTTTTGCTCTTATTTTTTGATGTAGATAGAAATATTTTGCTCTTGTTGTAGTGAATGTATGAGTTTGGAGGGTTAAATTTATAGAGAGTGATGATGATTTTTTTAGTAACATGCATCTTGCATTCTTTTTATTTATGTTCATGATCATCCACTAATTGCCAACTTCTATAATGTAAACTCATTTTTTATACATAATGAAACTTCATTATCAAGCTAAAATGCAAAACCTTTCACTACCTTTCGAAAAATTAGTTGGTATTAAAAATTACGGAATAGTTAACGTGGGAACTAAATTACAAGGTTTTGACCATTTGAGAAGAGTAAACTGCAACGATGCCATTTATTGAGGACTAAATTGCAACTTGGTGATACTATTTGGACTATTTCAGCGATTTGCTCGACTTAATAGCATAACGATATTTGATCCGAGCTTCTATTAGGATTTAAGTGATATCGGATTCAACTCTCGTTAAGCTTCAATTAACAGCTTTCAAACCAACCTTTATTAGATCATTAGGAAAACGATGTGGGAATATAAATGTATGCATGTCTTCCCAATTGTGCAGCTGTATGTGAGACCAAGTTGCATAATAACCAAGTTTTATATGAGAAACGTAGATTGCAATAATAGATCGAGTATCAAATCAAATATTATCAATCCCCAAATATCATTTACGAATTTATAATTTCATATATATCTTCCAATACAATTTTTATCCTTCTGATGATTTTTTTCATGCATCAAAATATGTGGAGTAGGAAGTAATCACGGACTATAGCTAGCCAAATTAGACCAAAACTAACTTTAGATAATTTATTTACTTATAAATTGGAACGAACACCTTTTCCCATAACTTTTCATACTACAAATAGATAATATTTTTTCGAACAAATTGCTGATATGGTTCTCGATAGTGAAATCGGATTACACTTTAGTCTTCAATAGTGACACAATGTAAGATTCAGAACCAATCGAAAGCTAATTGAAATCAAGAAGCAAGAAATCGAAATTTGGAGATGAAGAAGATGAAGAAGATCGAAAATCAATTTAAAAGAGAGAAAATAAAGGATTACATAATGATTTGACTTTGAGTATTGTGTTACAAAGATTCTGTATGATTAAGTGTTTACGATCAACACTTATATAAGAGAAACTCAGCTAAGATTAGATAAGAGCAAATTGTTACATCTCTAACGAACAAAATCGATTTTAGTTAGCTAAAAGAATAAACAGCTGACACGTGTCAGCAATTGATTGGTGGAGAATACTCCAACAGATTTTCGAATGCTCCCAACTGCCTGAAGCTATTTAATCAATCCAAAACACCCGAGTTCGAATCCCAGCTGAGCCAAATATATTTTTTCTCATTTGTTCCACACTTGACTTGTCTTCACAACTGTAAATTGCTCTTTCATCTTATAAATTGACCCTTAGTATTACACTTTTCCCTTCAAGATGGAGCTGTCAGAAAGTCCATCTTGAACAACATAGGCAAACTAACTGAAGCAGGAAAAGCTTTTATAAACAAATCTGCTAACTGATCCTTTGTATGAATATAAAGTGGTTTAATGAATTCATCCTTATAGAAATCTCTCACATTATGACAATCTAACTCTATGTGTTTAGTTCTCTCATGATACAATGGATTTTCTATCATGGCAATAGCAGATTTGTTATCACAACAAAGCTTAATAGGCAACTCAACTTTTACATATAAATGCTGCAGAATAAAGCTCAACCACCTGATCTCACACACTGTTACTGCAGCACTCCTGTATTTAGCTTCAACTGACGATCTTGTCACTATTGGCTGCTTCTTAACTTTCCAGGAAACAAGTGAATTGCCGAAATAATCTTTGCTTCTATCATGGCTTTGTGCAGTGTCATCATGATCCTTGCTTATTTGTTTTTAGACAAGGGGAAATGATGCTATTTCTGATAGTTTATGTGAATAATATAATCATCACTGAAAATTCAGAAGATGGGATCAAGGCTGTAAAAGACTTCTTGCATTGTGAGTTCACAATTAAAGATATAATAATGCTAAGGTACTTCCTAGGAATTGATATTTTTTATTCATCAAAATGGTCCAAGTACTTCTGCTACAATCATCTACAACAGTCAGAAAATATCTAGTGTTATGTCTAGTAATCTTCTGATAAGGTCCCCAAACATCAATGTGCAATAATTCAAACAAGATATCAGAATGTGCAACATTTTTATTAAAAGATAATCTCTGCTGCTTAGATAGAGGACATATATGACAGTATTTTACACTGTTTTTGGATACATTGATATCTATAAATTTTCCAAGAACTTTGGAGAAAACATGCCCTAATCTACAATGCCACAGACAGCTGTCTAAAGGAACATTTTGCACATTATTTACATTCACAACATCAATACAGAATGAATCAGATTTCAGAACAAACAAGCCCTTTTCAGCAAATGCAGTTCCAACAATCTTGAAGGTTTTAAAATCCTGCAAGATACATCTATCATTATAGAAATTGAAGCTGATAACCCCAGACTCTGTCAATTTGCTTACAGATAGCAAGTTATATTTAAAAGAGGGAACAAATAAACAATCATGTATAATCAAATCATTCCCAATAACAACAGAACCAGCAAAACTGACAATCTTATATGTATGATCAGGCAATTTTACCTTTACTTCCCTTTTTAATTTGTATTTGAAATAAAATTTTGAAATGTCATGACACATATGAGTAGTAGCACCACTATCTATGATACACCACTCTTGATAATCTACAAAATCAAAGTAAAGTTCAGTGTTACCTGCCATATGATCAATAACTTCCATTTGTTGATCATTTGAACAGCTAGCAACATCCTTGGCTTTGATTACCTTTCCTAGCTCCTGATGGATCAAATTGATGATAACTTGGACATTTGCAGGGTTCTGCTGTGTCTCAATTTAATCTCCATAGGTGTATTCAAGGGCTGAATCAAATTTGCTCTTTCGTTTGTTTTCAAGTCTTTATTTCAAGGCCACCAGTTTGGAAACCCCTTTATTTTGAAATAATCTTTTCTCAAGTAACCCTTCTTCCCACAGAAATCACATTTTAGATGACTTTTGTCTTCCTTACCTGTAAACTATGATTTGAGAACAAATTGTGCTGGACTCCTGAAATTCTGCAGTAATTGAGAAGGATTCCTTTGTTGAAATCTTGTTCCAGCTTGCATAGACACAACATCTGAGCTTTCCACAACCATCAACTTTTTTGTTTTTCAACATTGTTCACCATTCCATAGATTTTAGCAAAAGTTGACAATAATGGATCATATAAAGGAATCGATTTCTCTGTGGTTCAAACTCATCATTGAGCAACATGAGAAATAACATCATCTTTTCCTCTTCATAATCTCCATATTTCAACCAAGGCCTTAAAGTAATTAATTCTTCCCACAAGCTTTTAATCTTGTTGTAAAAACAAATTACAATATCCTTTCCTTGTCTTGCTGAGTAAATAGATCTTCTAATTTCATACAGTCTATTTTCAAGACTTGAACCATACTGTTGCCTGAGCGCCTGAGGTCTTCCCATATGACAAAAGCATCAGAACAGTAAGTCACTGTTCATGATCAACATGATCTTCTGCCGATCTTTCTAAGGTGCCATTAACAAAAACAGCTTTGTTTCTAGTATGTAGGGCTGTGAACAAGGATCTGCTCCATATTTGATAATTGTTTTCAGTTAACAGATCACTCACGAAAACAAGACTTGAGTGATCTGAGCTATGAAGAAACAGGGGATCATTCTTGTATTTTGGAGTTTCTTGATTTTGAGCCTGTATTGGAGCCTGCACTGAATTGTGCGAATTTGTTGAGTTTTACATGTTGGTTTATGTTGATTAGGAGTCTGTAGCTGGAGCTCTGATACCATGTAAGATTCAGAAGCAATCAAAAGCTAATTGAAATCAAGAAGCAAGAAATCAAAATTTGGAGATGAAGAACATGAAGAAGATCGAAAATCAATTTAAAAGAGAGAAAATAAAGGATTTCATAATAATTTGACTTTGAGTATTGTGTTACAAAGATTATATATGATTAAGTGTTTACAATCAACACTTATATAAGAGAAACTCAGCTAAGATTAGATAAGAACAAACTGCTACATCTCTAACTAACAAAATCGATTTTAGTTAGCTAAAAGAATAAACAGTTGACACGTGTCAGCACTTGATTGGTGGAGAATACTCCAACAGATTTTCGAATGCTCACAATTGCCTGAAGCTATTTAATCAATCCAAAACACCCGAGTTCGATTCCCGGCTGAGCTAAATATATTTTCTTCTCATTTATTCAACACTTGACTTGTCTTCACAACTGTGAATTGCTCTTTCATCATATAAATTGACCCTTACTCTTACACACAACGGGCCAAAAAGTTGAACTTTAGTCTCACGTCAATTTTTTCGTAACATTTCAGGTCTAGGATATAAAATTGGGGTAAATATACCATTTTTAAGATATAAGTAGATTTTTTGCCCCAATTGGTGCAAAAATGAAAGTCCACAACTCCAATTGCTAATTGGGGTGAGGAAGAAAGGGAGTTTTGGCGAGAGGGGTTGGAAAGTCTCATTTTGGCACCAATTGGGGCAAAAAATCGACTTTAAATTTTAAAAATTATATTCTTACCTCAATTTTAATGGCTAAGCCTGAAATGTTAACGAAAAACTTGACATGGTGGAGATTAAAGTACAACTTGTTTGCCACTTTCGTGGACTAATGTGAAACCGTATAACTATTGGGATCAAAGTGCAATCCAGTCTCATTATCGGGCACCATTTCAAAAATTATCTCATATTTTTTTTATGATTTTACATCATATAATTAAAAAAATAATCGTTAATATGTGACAACAAGATTTTATGTGTTTCATGTCGAGTTCGAATCGTGTCAAGTAATATAATGATAAGGGTTAATGGCACCAAAGATCATTGAAAGTATCTAATATTTCCAGGTCGATCACCCTCATTTTAAATGAACCATGTTAGATATTTATTTGGGAAAACTTGGTTTTGAAAGTTTTCCCAACATGGTCCATTTAAAATGAGGGTAATTGACCTGGAAATATTAAATAGTTTCAGTGACCTTTGGTGCCATTAATCCTAATGATAAAGTAGTGTATTCTCCCCACAAAATCTAATCTAATAGGTTCTAATTTTGTTCTTGATCCTTAATTAACTAATAGATTATTAGTGAATAATTAATCTAGAGAAGTCAACTAAATTAACTAACGAATCTAAAGCGATGAAACTAATAAATGCGCATTAGAGGTTCTACTTAATATGAGATAGATGGCTAAGACACACAACTTCTTTGTATTGTCGAATCTAATTAACCATAATGTTACTTATTGGTTCATAATAAATAAAGCTCTCTTACATAATTGACGTTACTTCTCGACTAGCTAATACTCCCTCCAATCCGAAAAAATGTCTTTCTAGAAATTTCACACAAATTAATAAACATTTAATACATTCAAAATTTATATCTATACCCCTATAAAGGCAATCATTAATATTTCATCTATTTACTTAAGTATGAGATAATTATTATTTATTTTGAGTCTTTTTATGCCAATAGGGATATTAAGGAGAAAAGTGGTGTATTATTCATTGATTTATGTAAAAAGGCAGTTTTTGGGATATTCTTAAAATCTCTATAAAGACATTTTTTTTTGATTGGAGGAAGTATCACTTCAGCCCTCTAAAATGCTAACTATCCATATACACATATATATAGATAGATAGATAAATAGATATATATATATGGAATATATTAATATAGGTAATATAATTTTACTGATCTTTTTGGTTTGTGTTAGTACATGTGCTATTGAAGAACTGGAAGAAGTTTTTCAGACGAACCAAGTGGTGCACCAACGAACATAACATGCAGATGCGAATGTACAACATGAGAAGAAGTATATCTTGATGACATAGCAAACGGATAAAACGGAGAATCTTCTAGATTGCGATGTGCAAGATCGTTTCCAGGAATCAAAGAGTTGTGACGAAATAGAATTCTACACAAAAATAGAGTTCTAGTCAAAGTATGAAACAACATCAAGATAAAGGAGGTCCCACGATTCAAGGCTACATACTAAGAGATATAGGTTGAAGACTACGTATGGGATTAGGACCTTTGCCTACCTATATATATACATGATCTAAAACTCAAAAGACTCACCGATTATTAAACAAAAGAAACAAGCGTTTATTAGATTGCGTTTTAAAGAGAGCTAGGTTAGTGTGTCTTGGAGCTTTTCTCTTGTGCTTCAAGGCTGAATGTACAGTTAGTGTATCTATTTGATACATTAACCGTGAGGTTTATTATTTTGTTCAACATCCGTTAGTAGACGACTTGATCACTGTTGAGTGATAACTTTGAAGAATTGTATTAGGGGACCTATAGAAGAATATTGTTAGGGCGTTGGGTATGCGGGCATACATATAAGTCCCAAGTTGTAATTGTTTCTTTCTATAGTAGATTGTTTCCTTGGGTTGGTTGCCCTCCAGACGTAAGTGTAATTCTGATACTGAACTGGGTTATCACCATTTGTGTTCGTTGATTATTATCATTTTACTTTAGTGTGTTCACAAGTGTTGTTAACAGTTAGTACTGTCAAGGTCGTTAGTGAGGTACCCACAATTTCAATTGATATCAGAGCGTAGGCACTCGACATACAGAGTGATTAACTCACAATGACCAACTCTGGACAGCCCCTACGACCTCCTGACCTTAATGAAAACAACTATTCGTTCTGGAAGAAGAAGATGGTCATATACCTCAAGTCTTTTTACAAACTTAACTGGAGATCTGTGATCAAAGGCTGGAATCCCCCTATGATTAATGTTGGAGGACATGAGGAAGAAAAGGATGAAGATCTATGGACCGATGCTGAAGCTGATGCATCATTAGGTAACAACAAAGCCATGAATGCAATTTTCTCTTGTGTTGATGAGAACGTGTTCAGACTTATCATGTTGGAGACAGTAGCAAAAAAATGCTTGGACAATTTTGCAAAACACCTACGAAGGCACCACGCAAGTCAAGATCGCTCGCATTCAGCAATTAACCACTACTTGGGAAAACATGAGGATGAAGGATGAGGAATCTATAAAAGATTATGGATTCAGAATTCAGGAACTTGTCACGGAGTGTGCTACTTTGGGTGAACCTATGAGTAATGAAAAGGTGGTCAGAAAGATCTTACGAACCATGAATTCCAGATTTACAGCTAAGGCCATAGCCATTATTGAAGCCCAAGATCTCACCACTTCTCGTTTTGATGTATTAATGAGAAATCTAGGAACTTTCGAAAAAGAGTTCAATCAAGAAAGTGAAGAAGGGCCCAAGAAGAGTATAGCTCTAAAAACTGAGTGCAATGAGGATAAAAACACAGAGATCACTGAAACTCTGGGTCTTCTAGTTAAGAACTTTATTAAAACACTGAGGAGGCTTAACAAGAAACCTGCCAATGAGAGTGAGGATACAGGCAGTAGAGACAAAAGGTATGACAATTTTGCCAAATCTGGAGAAGACAGATTCCATCGAGGAGGAAACACAATCACTCGCAATAAAAGAAAGGGAATACAGTGCAGAGAATGTGAGGGGTTTGGACATATTCAAGCAGAATGCCCCACCTACAAGAAGAGGCAATCCAAAAACTACAACGGTACACTGTCAGATGACTCTGAAGATGAAGAAGAAGATGAAGTTGCTTTTATTGCTATTGAAACTACAACTACAATCAATGACGAAGGTGACCATAGTGAGGATGAAGGAGAAATCACCAAGGAGGAACTAGCTGATGACTATGAAAAACTCTATCACAGTTGGAACAATCTCACTAAGGCCTACTCCCAAATAAAAGAGGAAAAGGAGCAATGGTTTGCTAAAAACCAAGAACTCACTACTGAAAACAGAGTGTTAAAAGAGAATATTGTTGAAGTTAAATCAAAGCTTCAAACACTGGAGAAAGACATCAAAATGATGAACTGTGGCACGAACATTCTAGAAGAAGTACTCAAGATAGGAAGGTCACCAAAAGATAAGAGTGGGATTGGCATGTATACCTCATCTGAACCATACGTGCGACAAAAATCGGCCAAGCATAAGTGGACATGTTATAACTGTGGAAAGAAAGGTCACATAACACCATATTGTTATAAACTATATGGTATGGGCAGAAACAGGTACATGACCAAACAAATATGGGTACCTAAGACTCCTACAGTGAGTTATGTTGTTTTAACATCTTTTAAAGCAACAAAATATGAAGGGTGGTACTTTGATAGTGGATGCTCACGCCACATGACTAGAAATCAAGCATACTTATTCCAGATAAAGACTATAAAAACAGCACATGTCACTTTTGGTGGAGGAGCAAAAAGAACAATCATGGGAAAGGACGATTGAATGTCCCTGGTCTACCTAACTTGGAAAATGTCTTATTGGTGGAAGGGCTCACTGCAAACCTGATTAGCATCAGTCAACTCTGTGATGAAGGGATGAATGTGCAATTCTCAAAGGAAGAATGTCAAGTATTCAATCAAAACAATAAGCTTTTAATGAAGGGAACACGATCTATGGATGATTGCTACCTATGGACTCCTCATCGTGCCCTAAGTTGTCAGACAAACAATGAAGCACAACTCTGGCATCAAAAGCTAGGTCACACCCACTATAGGAACCTACAACAGTTGATGCACAAAGGAGTGGTCAAGGGACTCCCTAAACTGGCTCTACATGAGACATAATGTGGAGACTGCGTTGCTGGCAAGCAAATCAAATCACCACATCATGGAATTCAACAAATTGTATCCAATCGCATCCTGGAACTGATTCACATGGATCTCATGGGACATATGCAGGTGGAGAGCCTTGGAGGAAAAAGGTATGCCTATGTTCTTGTTGATGACTACTCCAGATATACATGGGTAGAATTCATAAGGGAGAAATCCAAGTGCTTCGAAGTTATCTACAAATTAGTAACACAAATTCAAAATGAAAAGTAACTTAAGCTGATTAGAATACGGAGTGATCATGGAAAGGAATTTGAAAATGCAAATTTCTATGAATTTTGCACAACCCAGGGCATCAAGCATGAGTTCTCTGCTCCAATCACTCCTCAACAAAATGGAGTTGTTGAAAGAAAGAACAAGACATTACAAGAGATGGCTCGAGTTATGATACATGCCAAGCATATTCCTCTAAAATTTTGGGTTGAAGCTCTCAACACAGCATGTCATATCCATATAATCGGGTTACTTTCAAACCAGGCTCTACCCAAACACTATATGAAACATGGAGAGGAGAAAGCCAAATGTTCAACATTTTCATGTGTTTGGAAGCAAGTGTTACATCCTTGCAGATCGCAATTCTAGGCAAAAGTTTGATGTTAAGGGTGATGAAGGGATCTTTGTAGGATACTCCAAGAATAGCATAGCCTAAGGGTATTTAACAAGAGGACAAACTCCATAATGGAATCCATCAATGTGAAAGTATTGGATGAAGAACCTGGAATACCTCACTCTGAGGAGCCTATTGGATCCCATACCAGCTGTGATCGACAATGAGACTACCAAAGATAGGGAGGATGATCACAGGAAAAATAGTCATCATACATCAAATCTTGAACTAGATTCACCATCTGAAGTGGAACCATCATCCCATATTCAGAATATCATCCAAATGACTCCATTAGTGGTAGACTAGAGGATGGTATGAACACTAGAAAGAGGGATAAAGTTGATTATCGCAAACTTGCCGGAATGTTAGGTGAAACGTGTTTCATATCCAAAAGTGAGCCCCAGAATATAAAGACTGCTCTTCTAGACGAATATTGGATCAATGCTAGTTAGCACAATTCGAACGACATAATGTTTGGGAATTAGTTCCAAGACCAACAAATCAGAATGTCATCAGGACGAAATGGATATATAAAAATAAGACAGACCAAGTAGGAAATGTGATTCGTAACAAGGCCAGACTGGTGGCTCAAGGGTTCACTCAAATTGAAGGCATAGATTACGAAGAGACCTTTGCCCCCGTAGCCAGGTTGGAGGCAGTCAGACTACTTCTGGCGGTAGCATGTCATCTAAAATTCAAGCTATACCAAATGGATGTCAAGACAGCATTTCTGAATGGAGTTGTTGAGGAGGAAGTCTATGTGGAACAATCAAAGGGATTCGAGTGTCCAGTCAATCCAGGACATGTATACAAGCTAAAGAAGACACTCTATGGACTAAAACAAGCTCCCAGAGCTTGGTATGAACGTTTAATTGAGTATCTCAGTAAACAAGGATATAGCAGAGGAGGTGCTGATAATACACTGTTCACCATTAAGGAAAAAGGGAAAATTCATGGTGGCCCATATATATGTTGATGATATAGTGTTTGGTGGAGTGAGTGACAAATTGGTACAACAATTTGTCAAACAAATGGAAGCTGAGTTTGAAATGAGAATGATTGGAGAACTTAAGTATTTTTCTGGGATTTCAAATCATTCAACAATTTGAGGGGATATTTATTAACCAAGAAAAGTATGCTAAGAATCTCATCAAGAAGTTCGGTCTTGAGAATTCGAAAGAAAAGAGGTCTCCAATGGCTACTCATGTCAAAGTCACCAAAGATGAGAAGGGTAAAGAAGTAGATCCCAGTTTATATAGAAGTATGATTGGAAGTCTACTACTTAACTGCCAGCAGACCAGATATTACTTACTCGGTTGGAGTTTATGCTAGATATCAAGCTAATCCTAAGGAAAGTCATTTAAGTAAGAGAATCATCAAATATGTAAGTGGGACGAGCAATCATGGTCTATATTATACAAAAGATACTGGAGCAAGTCTAGTTGGCTATTGTGATGCAGACTGGGCTGGAAATGCAGAAGATAGGAAAATTACTTCTGGAGGCTGTTTCTTTCTTGGAAACAATCTGGTCTCTTGGTTCAGAAAGAAACAAAATTCAGTGTCACTTTCAACAGCTGAACCTGAATATATAGCTACTGGAAGTGGGTGCACTCAGCTCCTATGGATGAAGCAAATGCTTGAAGAATATATGACGTTGTACTGTGACAACATGAGTGCAATAAATATATCCAAGAATCCAGTACAACACAGTCGTACCAAACATATTGATATAAGACATCATTTCATTAGAGAATTAGTGGAAGACAAAGTCATCACTTTAGAACATGTGTACAGACAAACAACTCGCAGATATTTTCACCAAAGGATTAGATGTAAAGAAGTTTGAATCTCTAAAAACAGCTCTTGGGCTGTGTATTATTGAAGATTAGCAACAATTGAAGTGTTGTAACATCAAGATGCCCGGGTTAGGGCACGTTGGTATATTGTCATTCAAAATAGCAGTTGCAAGTAAAATAAAGAAGTGGGTCAATTTTTTATGGGAAAATTACACGTGGAAGACCCCTATACTAAAGCAAAAAGTGAATGTGCATTGTTTACAATTCTTCTCAAGCTTCAGTAGTTGTTTTCTCTCCCGCCTTCTCAAGAAACTTAAACGACTCTCCTCTCTTCAACTGAAAATCAGCATGTCTCAACCATCTTCTTCCACAATGAACGAAAGGGAAAATGTTAACACTAGTCCGACACGGCCCATTCCTCTACAAGCCATACCAGTCGACGACCAACTCGAAGAGGCTAGGGTTGTTAAAGAATGGGAAGTTTTGTTACTCACATGGACAAATGAGCAAAATCCAGGTGACCCCCATCTATCTGAGACCTTGACTGAGTATATATCTTTAGCTATTATACCTATTGAGTCTAAGGTAGTTGTCGAACCTGAGGAAGAAAACAATGAGGTGTCTGGAGAAAATAGGGATCTGGTAGTGATTACTGGTACGAGTAGTGACCAGGAGAAATTAAAGCTAGGTCAAACTAATGAATCCTGGGAGAAGGGGGTTAGTGATAAAAATCAGTCGAATTTTGAAGAAAATGTGGATGGGATGTTTGATGGTGAAAATCTGGGTAATATCTTGGAAATCTGAAGTCTAAGAAAAAGAAAATTTTGGTGAAAAATGGGAAACCAACTAGGGTTGTTGAAATTGAGCCCTTTAGGAAGGAGAATGAGGAGTCGGATGTTGAGATTGTTGGCTCATCAAAAGGAGTAAAAAAAATTAGGACTAGGGCGATCATGGTTGCTCATGAAATTTCTATTGATGAAGAACTCAGGAAGGTTAAGAAGAGGTCAAGGGAGTTTAAGGAATGTCTCACAAGGGCAGAGGAGGGTGTGACTAAGAAGAGTAGGAAGGGTGTCACCCTTGAAAGAGCAGAGTCAGGCAAGAAGGAAAAGGCAAAGAGGAAGTTGCTTGACTCTGACTCAAGCAGTGATGCTTCATCTGTTGTACCAAACAGGACATATGGAAGTTTGTGTGTGCCAGGACTATCTGGCCTGAGAAGCATGTTAGTGATAACATCCTGAACAACAGCACCTATCTGGAGGTACTTGAGAAAGCTGGGATGCTGCCTCTGCTGGAGAGAAGGAGGCAATGGTGAAGCTGGTTAAGGAGTTCATATGTGCTCTCGTAGTGGATGCTGATAATCCTGTGCATCCTCAGTATCATTTGGTGGTGGTAAGGGGGTTTGAGTTCCACTTTAGCCCAGCCATCATCAATCAGTTCCTGGGAAGAGCTAATGAAGAAGAAACTGGTCAGTTGTTCAGGCTGGATGATATTGTTCAGGAGCTAACAGCTGGTGAGTTAACTAAGTGGCCATTCAAGGGAATCCAGCTTCAATATTCTGCCCTCAGCCTTAAATACTCCATTCTGCACAAGGCTGCTCTATCCTGTATTGTTCCTGTTGGGATTTTATACAAGTTTTACATATCAAATTATGTAAAATCGTATGAAGGATCAAAATACATAGTTCTAAAAATTCACATTTAACTATGAGTTTGTGTGTATACCTCTTGAAACGTGTTTGAGTTGCGCAGCGGAAGACGAACCAGCGTTCCTCTCTCTAGTCAGTCCACACCAACTCTAGCTTGATTCCTTCCTTGAAGCAACTAGAGCTTGAGTGTATTTGACAAAGAAAGAATCAAGAAATAAACGATTTTCTTCTCTTGATGTTATTCTTGTTTTGGCCGAATAGAGAAGGAAAATGAGTATTTTTCTTTTCAATTGTCTTACAAGTGAAAAGATGATAATGAGAAGATTGATTATTTTGTTTACCAGCAAATGGTGTTTATATAGTGGTAACACAAAAAAATCTTCCTTTCAATTATTCACCATTTATTACAATAATAAGTGTGTGATGAATTTGCGGTTTCATCACATTAAACCCAAAGATTCACCATTTATTACAATAATAAGTGTGTGATGAATTTGCGGTTTAATCACATTAAACCCAAAGACGTAACGCCTCCACAATTAAGAACCAATTAATACAATATTAATTGTGTTTGAATTCAAAGTCAAACAAGCCAATTGAATTCCCCTTGATTCTTTGACATTTACACTTTTAACCCGGAAGTTTCAATCATATTGAAAATCAAGTGCATTGTATGTGTGTGACCTTCTAGGATCGAAATGACATTAGCCATATGTTAATAAAATATCAACCAAGTATTTTACTAACATATAAATCATGAGCGGGCCCTAGTAAAACCATCATGACCCCTTATGCATTTCGAATTCATTCCCAGCTCGTACATTATTGTCAAACATAATATACGTGTGAACTTAACTTTAAATAAGTAATCATTATAAACAATCAAATTGTTCAACGGGCACTAATTATGATGTGTGAAACATCTCATAATTCTAACAGTTCCTTCTTCTAACAACACCAATGTGAGTGAACCTATGGGAAAGATGATGTATGTAATGGAAACTGGGACTTTGGGTGTGGGGCAAGTGATCTTCCAGCAGATCATTGATCATGTCCAATCATATGCCAAACAGAAGCCACTAGGGTTTGTCAATCTCATCAGTGGAATCTTGGTTGATCAGTATCCAGATGTCTAGGTTGAAGCTGATGGTCCAAGCACTGAATCTAAGCCCTTGATGATAAGTAACAAGCTGATATATATTCACAAAGTAGACATCACAATCAAGAAGGCATATCAGAAACCATCCAGGCTCATTTCTGGAGATCCCACTACACAAATATTACTAGCAATTTATGAAGCTGAAAAGCAGAGGTTGACTGAGGAGATCCGGGCTAAAAAGCATCAACTGGCTAGAGAGTGCAGAAGGCACACCCACCAGTACCACCAGCAGGGCACACCACCCAGGGGGAGCAAGATTCTGAAGCAGATGGAGCTGACCTGGAATGAAGAACTAATAAAAAAAAACCTGATAAATTGTGTTTTCCTGACAAATAGGGGGAGATTTTTATGGATTTGACTTTTGGATATTTGTATTTTGGTTGTATGGTTTTTAAACACTATTTTTTGGATGCTAACTGTGTGTTTTGTGCCTAATGCTATAGACAGTTGGGTTGACATGGTAATGCTATTAGGCATTTCTGCTACTTAGGCGTGACATGTTTTCAGCACTTGTGTTGGTAGGATTTGTTATGAAAAACTTTCCTAAAGGGGGAGTTTGGAAGAAGTTTTTCAGACGAACCAAGTGGTGCACCAACGAACATAACATGCAGATGCGAATGTATGCAAGTGCTACAACATGAGAAGAAGTATATCTTGATGACATAGCAAAAGGATAAAACGGAGAATCTTCTAAATTGCGATGTGCAAGATCGTTTTCAAGAATCAAAGAGTTGTGACGAAATAGAATTCTACACAAAGATAAAGTTCTACTCAAAGTAGGAAACAACATCAAGATAAAGGAGGTCCCACGATTCAAGGCTGCATACTAGGAGATATAGGTTGAAGACTACGCATGGGATTAGGACCTTCGCCTAGCTATATATACATGATCTAAAACTCAAAAGACTCACCGATCATTAAGCGTTTATCAGATTGAGTTTTAAAGAAAACTAGGTTAGTGTGTCTAGAAGCTTTTCTCTTGTGCTTCAAGGCTGAATGTACAGTTAGTGTATCTATTTGATACATTAACCGTGAGGTTTATTATTTAGTTCAACATCCGTTAGTAGACGACTTGATCACTGTTGAGTGATAACTTTGAAGAATTGTATTAGGAAACCTATAGAAGAATATTGTTAGGGCGTTGGGTATGCGGACATACATATAAGTCCCAACTTGTAATTATTTTTTTCTATAGGAAATTTCCTTGGGTTGGTTGCCTCCCAGACGTAAGTGTCATTCTGACACTGAACTGGGTTATCACCTTTTGTGTTCGTTGATTATTATCATTTTATTTTAGTGTGTTCACAAGTATTGTTAACCGTTAATTACTGTGAAGGTCGTTAGTGAGGTACACAATTTCAATTTTGTTAAGCTGAGATTACTTTATCATTTACGTAGTCATTGCTCAACACAATGTGCCCACGACCTTTATGATGTTAATCGATGAAATTAATGTGCCCCCACGACTTTCAGGACAATCTGATTTTTTCTTTTAAATGATTACTCTATAAGAATATTTATTCATCATGCGCATAACCAAAGAGGATTACCCACCCTTTATTGAACTACATTACTAATAGAAAAAATTACCACTTGACACATTCTTGTTATACTTTAAGCTGTTTCTCAACAATTTATTTACGGTTTTATTTTACTATCACATGTTTATTTTTACCTTCTATATCTTATAAAATTTAAAATATAAACGTTTTTCAATTCAATTGTTATTGTAGTCCTCAATATCGTTATTTTAGTGCATTTTAATGTCAAATATTATTTCATATTAGTCTTCGAAAGTGGTACAAATATTGTAGTATGGTCGTTAAAAATGTCAAATGTTACACATTGGTTCTTCTTTTGGACGTCCAAAATAGAAAATAATTGATGAAATGATCCCAATAAGTGGATGACTGTAGTTGCACTTTGACCCCTCACAGTTTTTCATGTAAGTGTATATCATGTGTATGCACAAACGGTCTACTCCCTCCATTCCTAAATGATAGGGACATTTACTTTTCCACAGTCTTCGAGACACGACTTAAAATGTAAATATCTTTTATTCTGTCAACGAAAAAATTATAAGGAGTATATATCTTAAAAATGTACATTGAGACGAATCTAACAACATCTCATATGATTATATTATTTTGTATTGATTAGCCTTATCTCGTATCTCGTCAATGAAGTTGAGGTTTTGTCTTAGTGCCTCCTCGTTCAAAGTTTCATCAAATCCCCTCTGTCGCCAGGTCGGTAAACCCACCTCTACCGGTAAGACCGCTTCTGTTCCATAAACGAGGTTGAATGGAGTTTCCCCCGTGACCTGTGAGACCGTGGTACGCATGGACCATAGCACAGTATTGAGCTCCTCTACCCATGTTCCTTGGGGTGCTTTGCTTTGAACGACGTTACGCTTGATCCCATTAAAGACCACCCTCTTCATTACCTCGACCTGACCGTTGGCCTGTGGATAGTACACCGTTGAATAACGGTGTTCGATGCCATACTTGTCGCAGAATTCTTTGAGTAATTTTCCTTCAAACTGAGGGCCATTATCTGATACCAGAATCTTTGGGATTCCATAGCGAGTCAGTATGTTTCGCCAAAGGAATTTTACCACGTCTGCACTCTTTGTTTGCTTGAGGGGTGCTGCTTCAACCCATTTTGTGAAGTAATCGACCGCCACTATAGCGTACTCCACTCCTCCTGGGGCTTTTGGTAACTTCCCTACGAGGTCAATGCCCCACATTGCAAATGGTAATGGGTTGAGAATAGGAGTCATCTCCGTGGCCGGATTCTGTTGTACTGGCACTAAAGCGGCCAAGCATCCATTCAGTTTCATTAACTCCTTGTATGTTTTCGGAGGTCGCATTTCTGTGATAGCCTTGATCTTATCTGGTTTGGTTCAATTCCCCTTTTGCTGATCATGTATCCGAGGAACTTACCCGACGTGACGCCAAATGAACACTTGTCTGGATTTATTTTCAAGTGATACTTGCGTAGTCGAAGAAAAGTCTCTCGTAAGTTCGGCAAATGATCCTGCGAGAACTTAGACTTAACCAGCATATCGTCTACATACACCTCCATGTTACGACCTATTTGTTCCGAAAACATCGAGTTCACCATTCTTTGGTAAGTGGGTCCTGCATTTTTTAATCCGAATGGCATAACCTTCCAACAGTAAAGGCCATATTCTGTTATGAACGTCGTCTTCTCTGGGTCCTCCGGGTTCATATAGATCTGATGATAACCCCTAGATGCGTCCATAAAATCGAATACCTCGTGGCCCGCACTTCCGTCAACCAGTCTTACCAAACATGGTAAGGGATAAAAATCCTTTGGGCACGCTTTGTTAAGACTTGTAAAGTCCGTGCACATCCTCCACGTCCCATTTGGTTTCTTTACCAGTACCACATTGGCTATCCATCTCGTGAGGCGAGTTATCCTGTTCTTTGCTGGCCTCAGTATTACCAACTTTCGCGACATCCAACCTTTGTCGCTTCTCCCCTTTCTTGACCGGTGTCACCGACGTTTGATAACATACCCTTGCCTTCTTTTGGTCCCCTTTCATCTCCCCTATTCCATTCGGAGTATGGAACTTCATTTTTAAGTGAACTGGGGACACAATGGCATGTAATGCCCCCAGCGTTGGGCCACCTAGTATGCCATTATAGGCCTTATCCTCGACCTCGACCACCGTAAAACGAGTCAACACTGTTATCGTATTGGGTGACGTGCCAAACGTAACGTCGAGAGCAACCGCCCCCAGTGGTTGTACTGAGTGGCCCGTAAACCCCGTGAGGGACGTATTAACAGGCTGCAACATGCTGCGAGGAAGGTTTAGTTTGTCAAACGTGGCTAGATACATTATATTACATGAACTGCTCGTATCTACGAGCATTCTGCCCACCGTAAGATTTCTAATAACCGGCTCAATAACTAAAGGGTCTTCGTGAGGTATCTCGATACCACACATTTCTGCATCACTGAATGTGATTGTTTCACTAACCTTACTCGGGATGTGATTGAACTAATATACTTCGCGTCGGGCATAATTTCTCCGCGCATTACTTGTATCTCCTCCCCCCGCGAACCCGCCACATATTGTATCAATTCTTCCTGTCACCGGGGGTGGAGTGGCATGGCGACCCTTTTTACTTTTATCCTTCCCTTCTGTCGGGGACCGATGCCGACGTCAATTATCGTACTTTGTGTCTGTGAATTCCTATAAGTACCCTCGCTGAATGAGCTTCTCGATCTCTCGTTCAAGGGTTCGACACTCACTGGTGTCGTGTCCACATTCTCTATAGTATTCACAGTACTTGTTCTTGTCACGACGTCCCGGAGCCCCTAACATGCCCAGTGGCTTCGGAAGGAGGCCCTTATTCTCGACCTGCGCGTACACTTCAGCCAAGGACACGTTTAAAGGTGTGGGTCTATAATCAGGCCGCAAATATTGTTTTGTAGCCTTGGCTACTGGTTTAGTTGTTGTGCGCCCTGACGACCATTGGCCCGATGTTGTTCCCAACCTGGACCCCTCACCAACCTTTGAACGTTGCAACCGTTCCCAGACCTTAGGCTTTGCTGAGTAATCTTTTTTAAGCAACGTGTCCTGTAGGTCCTTACCTGGGTTGTCCTTAGCCTTAAGTTCTTCGACGTCAATGAACTTTCGTACACGAGCCGTGAGCTCGTCCTTTCCCAATGGCTTTTCTAACAGTAAATTCTTTTTAAGATTCCCATATGTAAGGCCGCTGAAAAAGGCCATATATGCCACGCGAGAGTCTACTGTAGGTATGGTTAACAGTTTATCACTGTATCTCTTGAAGTAAGCTCGTAGGGTCTCCCCTAGCTTTTGCTGCACCCCCA
Organism: Echium plantagineum; assembly: GCA_003412495.2. Lineage (NCBI taxonomy): Eukaryota > Viridiplantae > Streptophyta > Magnoliopsida > Boraginales > Boraginaceae > Echium > Echium plantagineum. The sequence continues at coordinate 30,038,454 of CM016566.1, read as the reverse complement.
ACAAGATTCGTTCATCTGGTGCCTCATTTATCTCAGAACCGAACTTGGACAAAAATGCCAAAGAGACCTGGTCATACGTATCGATAGACCGCTGAGGTAGTTGCATGGACCAGTCCAAGGCCTTCCCCGTAAGGCTATTTGCGAAGGCCTTCGCATACATGTCCGTATCCGGTGTTGTTATCACCATCTGGGTTAAGAATTGTGGATCCCCCGTGCCCGCATACTGGTTTAGCCTCGGCAAGATATACCCCGAAGGCACGTCTTTAGCCTCCAATCTCACAGAGAATTGCATTCTTGTTAATGGCACTAATAGGGACGCAGCTATCGGTTTCTGTATCGTTTCCAGAATCTGTTTTTTCAACTTTTCGAGTTCCTCTTGCATTTGTTTAGCATAACTTGGCTCCTGAGTTGCAGGCACCGCTACTGGTGCTGCGGGCTCCTTGAGCCTCTCAGGTTGCCTGACTGACCCCCGAGGAGTTGCAGGCACACCTTTCAGCTGTGTTGCGGACTGCTGGAGTCTCTCCTCCGCAACCTCATAATTAGGGTCGTATTCCCCCTCGTACTCCGAATCATCATCCCCTTGATAATAATGACCATCACGGGACGTGTGGGCTGCGTATGGCGAAAGAAACTGAGCCTGTTTTGTTAAACTCTCCTGGACCCGTCTCGCAATTTCCTCCTCAATATCGGCTGGGAAAACGCGAGGCAATGATCCTGAACCCGCGACCTCCTTTCCTTTGGGAGATGGGTTCGCCGGAGGAACGAGTGATGGATTCGCATGATTATCGTTGGTTGCCATATCTTTTGGTAGCGAACCCACAGACAGCGCCACTGATGAGTCTCCAAGTTCTGCTATTGAGTCCGACACTCTTTGCGGTCTCGGAGCTGGAGAGTCAACGTCTTGATTATGCTAGGCGAGATGTGAACTAGCCTCGTCGAAATGGTTCTACTCGGGAATCCACTAATATTCCTTCCCGACCCCTTGGAAGCCAGATCTCCTCGCAAGTGATTTCTACGACCTGAAAATGTGGTCGGTGTGCGACCACAAACACTCCGATGCTTAAGTCAGTATAGTGTCTTAAGGGAGAGTCAAATATCAAGTCTATAAAGTATTCAGTATGTGGATTAGGATTACCTTAAATGGTTGAAGGTACTGTACTATTTATAGAGTACTGGAGAGAGAAAGTGTGTACCTCTAGCCCTCCAGATTGTGACACTTGTCCTGATCTCATCGGTGGAGTACATCAGGAAAGAGAATTCGAGGCCCTTGACTCGGCCAGCCCGTGTGGCCTTATCTAGAAGGAATCTGGTTGTACTAGACAAGTACAATTATGGATCTTATAAATAATGGACCTCATCAATTTGTTATCGTTGAAAAAAAAAATTTAGATGACATCCATGTGCTCACTTTTGAATTGCCAGTTAGACCCGAACATTTTAAAATTCTAACGTCGGCCCGGCAATTGCCGGGCCTTTTTAACTAGTATATATATAGATAGATATAGATAGATAGATGTACGCATATATTAATATAGGTAAATATCTTTCAGGTAGTCATTGCTCGACATCATGTGCCCCCACGACTTCTAGGACTAATTGATTCTTTTTTTAATTGATTCAGAAATTATATTAATGTACACTTGTATGTGCATGCGCATAACCAAAGAGGAATACCCACCCTTTATTGAATATGGTTATTTGTTTTATTATATTTTTATATTTATGACAATGTTATTCCATCTATATTTTTTAATTGTTTTTCAGTGATACACTTTTATTGATATTTAAAATTTTACCAATGTTGTATATCTTATTTGTTGATGTTTCGATGATGTATTTTCATCGATATCTCTTCATTGTTACATATATGCTATTTGTTTGAGAGTAGATGTGAGTTCTTCATATACCCATTAAAATTTTGATTGTGCAAAGCGAAAAAAAAAATTTACTCAATAACTAACATTCACATTAACAAGAAAATGTTCATAAATCTACAAAAAAGTTTTTATAACAAAATTCTTGAAAATATGCTAATAGTACTAAGCTCCTTTCATTCTAAGTTATTATAACAAAAGTTTTTATAACAAAAGTTATTACATCAATGCTAATAGTACTAAGCTCCTTTCATTCTAAGTTCATCGTATTCTAGATAAGTTACTAGACGATCATTTAACCATTGATTACTCATCTTACAACACTAATTACTTTTAACATGATTTATAGAAGAAAAGACACTTTCTAACACTTCCGGTTGCTACTGCAAAAAACCAAAATTGACTTCAAGTTTATACACGAAAATCAAAATTGAACACTTATTATTATATTGTATTAAAACTTTGATACTCAAAGGAAACATTAAAAAAAGCTACTAAACCAATTCGAATAGATCTGTAAAATAAACAAAACATTAACAAAATTAACAAATATGTACTAAAAAGTTACAAACCATCCAATTAATCAATCAATTGAAACACAAATACTTATTTAACCAATCAATTAAATATTTTCATACTCTATCCGTTCTCTTTTACTTGTCGTTCGAGCCATTTGCACATACATTAATAAAAAGTTAAAGATAGCGAAAAAGTACATTAAAAATGAAAAATGACAATCAATTGAAACTATATAATTGTGAAAGTGTGAATCGCCGAGACTGCTAAGTCACTTGCTATAACAGTAAGAGTAACAGTGCAAGATAATGGACAAAGAAATAAAAGACACAGAGATTGGTAACTGATTAAACAAATTATATTCATCGCAAGAGCACGAGTCGCAGATAGTATAGTGCTCAAGTAAGGGTCGATCCACCAAGGAATTAGATTACTTAAATTAATTAGCAATTGTAAACAAAGACGATTAGTTGAATAATTGAAATAAGAGGTCCTAAAACTAGAAATAATAACGAGAACAATAACGAAGAACTTGTATGATAAAAAGCTACCAGGGATATTGATTTCACCTAACAACGCAAATTCTACCGAATTATGGAATTACCTAGCACTAGGGTTCGATTTATCGTTAGTTCGATTTACCGTTCGGGCCGCAGACTCACCGAGTGCTCCTAAATAAACTAAATCCCTATGGCGTGTGGGCGAATTAATTAAACTAGAAACCTGAAGCGCAAGGAAATCTATTATGAAGCGATTAACTTTTTGCCCGCTTCCACGTAACAAATTATTAATTAATTAATCAAGAGATCTATTATGTCTTTCCATTCGGGCGGTGGCTTAAACATAACACTCAGGGATTCGCATATAAAAGAATTGGCCAGATTCTAAAATAATTAAATCAAATTAAGTTCAATGATTAATACTAGTGCAAAACAGATAAATCCAAAATCCGTATAGAAAAATACACTATCAAGGCTACATCAAAATCCCCAGTAATAATAAATTTAGCTACTATTCATGCTGAAATAAATAAATACTAATATTTGTAGAAACATAAACTAGTAAAAATACGAATAATGAAGAGAAATACAAGCAATTGGTTTAATGAAACGCTCGCAAAAATAGTAAGGTAGAACTCCAAGCAAGCTGCTCAGGATGCACGGCTGCACTCTGTTTCTCACGTCTCGGAATTATGCTTGATGTAATTCTTAGTGTGTTTGATTCACGCATGAAGCCTTTTATTTATAATAAAATTTTTAGGTCGTCTTCTCAACGGCTTTTTGAATATAACGGACTCCTTTCCTAATTAGGTCTCGACTTGACTTGTTACTCACTTCTTCCAGAATATTCCACTAGCTCGCGTCTTTATTTATTTCCATACTTTCCTGTCTAAATATTACCTTTTTCACCAATAAACATTAAAAAGACCGAATTGTAGTAGTAATCGTATTTGTCCATTAATGACCATAGTCAAGCCAAATATAAGCAATTAAACACCCGGAACAAACCTAAAATATATCACAAATATTAGCTAATTAAACTCCCCCACACTTGACTCATTACTTGTCCTCAAGTAAACACATTCAGCTCATTCAGGATCAATGTATTCAAAGGTCAACAGATTCATACACAACACACATTAGGGAACCACTTCAACTAGAGTTGGATCAAAACTAGCTAAGAAATCAAGCATACTTTATCAAACCTTACTAATACACAATCTTCCAAATCCATCAGATTCAAACAGTTCACAGTAGTGGATATCTCTCAATTACTCATATCACTCAATATATGTGGATAGGCTATTGCTTACGCTCAATCTCGTTACAGGATACATTCTATCATATGCTTGGTTATACACCCAACAATTCAATTTATCATGCATGCAACATAAGTCAGAAGGTCTTTCATAAGGTTGTAATGGGGCTAGGGTGACAGGGTAGGAAATATATTTGGCTCTGGACTAAGCTTTGAGGACTTATGACATTTAAATAAACTCATCAAACACATATCGAAAGTCCACATTTTAACTTGACATCTCGGAACTATTTTTACATTGTAACTCAACTACTCATCCACACCCAAACTCGTAACTTTTTCTTTAACTACTAGATCCTGAATATCAACATAAGAAATAAGACAATTTTTTTCTCTTTTTTTTTCTTTTTTTTTTTCTTTTTCTTGGTTTTTTTTGTTTTTTTTTTGGGATCTAGTAATTCAATAAAATTCAATTTGACACCCCCCACACTTATTTCTTGCATATACCACCACAAATATATCTATCAATCATGAATATAATGCATCCGATAGAAACTCTCCCACACTTATTCCTTTGCGAGTCACCATCATAAGAGCACGTAATCAATATGTGTAGGATGAACTTATTAAATATCACAATCCTCAAGTAGGTTCAAAGAGGGATACCAAAGAAAGGTATTCGGCTCATTCAATATGGTTTAAACCAAGAAAGAGGTTAATTAAGGCTCAAGGGGGCTAACTAGGGGAATCATTTAGGGTTGGCTTTATGGAAATAGTGAGGTAATTCCTAAATTGCCTTCGTCCTTCTTATGCATCACACAATCAAAATCAAATAAGGGTTCAAAGCAAATTCTGAAGACATGTATCAAGTACGAGCATCACACATCGAAAGAAATTCAAATAGAAAATATAGAAATAAAGGCTCAAAATCTCACAGGTGCAGGTCATCCACTATCTGTAAACCGTTATCATCTAACATCCTTAGTCAATTATGCAAGTTAGGCATCAAAAATAATACTCAGAGTACAGCTTCTAACCGCATCTACTCTACTCAAGTCCCTTATATGCATCATACATTGCACTATCGTCCAAAGAATACATGATCAATCGTGAAGACATCAAAATCATCCCCCCACACTTAATTCACACATTGTCCTCAATGTGACATTAGTAAAAATCGAGAGGGAAGGGGCAACCAACAAGGTAGCAGTCATCGCGCACACAACCAACAAACGAAAATACGACAACACAAGACTTCAAAATAAAAACGAAAATAAAATTAAAGCAATTTAACCCTTTTTTATTTTTTTAAATGAAAATAAACATAAATAAAGGAATTTAAATTTAATGGGTTGCCTCCCACTAAGCGCCGTATTTAATGTCTGAGCAAGACGGGGTACCTCAATTAATTGTTGAAGAGATCGATAAAGCCAATAGCTTCACCATGAGGTGTTCCTTCTACTTCTTTTAAACAACGACCATTTACCTTAGGCGTATTTCCTGTTGTCAAGTTTTCTATTTCAGCAGCTCCAGGGGCAGTCACATGGTTCATTTGCTCCAGAGTCTTTTTCACAGTACGCTTATCAGGAGGATACTTGGTCTTCCGTTTAACAGTTGTAGGATTCTTGCAAATGTCGAACCTTGACCCTTCTTCCAGTAACTCATTTAATCCCACAGAAACAACTAGATGTATTTCATTAGTGTGTTTGATTCACGCATGAAGCCCTTTATTTATAATAGAATTTTTAGGTCGTCTTCTTAACGGGCTTTTTGAATATAACGGACTCCTTTCCTAATTAGGTCTCGACTTGACTTGTTGCTCACTTCTTCCAGAATATTCCACTAGCTCGCGTCTTTATTTATTTCCATACTTTCCTATCTAAATATTACCTTTTTCACCAATAAACATTAAAAAGACCGAATTGTAGTAGTAATCGTATTTGTCCATTAATGACCACAGTCAAGCCAAATATAAGCAATTAAACACCTGGAATAAAATATATCACAAATATTAGCTAATTAGTAACCCAGTTCAGTGATAAACCACTTACATCTGGGGGACTGCCTGTCCAAGGGAAGATTCATTTTAATTAGTTTTACAAGGTTGGACTTACTAGTACGCTCCCTGTACTCTATTGCCTATCACCTAGACTCTCTTATATGAGATAAACCCTAACACTATATATCTCTCGATACTTACAAAAGAAAGATGGATTTGTAAAGATTAAACCATCACTGTTGAATATACCTAATGGGTGGTATATTAACCGGACATTCAGTAGAAGACAAGCTCTAGTCTTCTAACACATACAATGACCTAGCAAATACTAAACATTAAAACACGACTCTTATTTTCTCTGAGTTCTTCTCAAAGTTGACAGCTTCTAATGAAGTTGAGGTCTCCTTTTATAGATCTAGGTCATGGGCCTCCTTGTGTATATTGACAAATATGGTCAATATACGCTATATCTTTTTGTGCATCACATATGGAATGTGTATCTCGGCCTTTGTTTTCTTTCCATCTTGATCATTGGTTGCGCCCCTAGTAACCAAAGTTACCATAAAAGAATACACACAATAAACGCGGCCCATAATGACCAAATCTTTTCCTAATTCATGTTTCTTTGAGCACACGACGTGATCTTCTAGAATCTTCCTTGATTGATTGCATGAATTGGAGTCTTCACTGTCTTTAACACTTGTGACCAGAACTTGTACGCACTGGTTCCCTTCAGCTCACTGTTATTACGTAGATGGTATAACAGTTGGTCTTCACAGAAAAACGTGACCAATACACTCTGTGCTAACAAACTCCCCCTTTGGGCATGTTTTTCATGACAAATGCTCTTGGTGTTTGCAGAGTGTAAAACAAGTGTTAAAAGACACACAATGGTTCTAAGAAACCAGATATCAATCCAACCAGCAGTAATGTGGTGGACACATGCAATTAGTGCTCCCCTATTTGACATAAAAACATGTCCTTAGTCAGACAGGGACAGAATGTTGCTGGTAAAGCTGCTGTTGAAACAGTGGTTACAAGGTATGTAACAACAGTAGAGCCTTGTTGTTTAAGCTGGTAGAACACACAGACCAAGAGCTGCACGCAGTTCTTCAAATCTGTTAACATCTAAGCCCTTGGTGAAAATGTCTGCCAGCTGCTTATCAGTACCAATATGCTCCAAGGTCAACGCTTTATCTTCAATCGATTCTCGAATGAAATGATGACGGATATTTATATGTTTAGTTCGACTATGCTGTATAGAGTTCTTTGAAATGCTTATAGCACTCATGTTGTCACAAAAGAGAGTCATAACATTCTGATGTATGTTATATTCTGTAAGCATCTGCTTCATCCATAATAGTTGAGCACAACTACTTCCAGCTGCTATGTACTCTGCTTCAGCAGTAGATAGAGAGACAGAGTTTTGTTTCTTGCTAAACCACGAAACAAGATTGTTCCCCAAAAAAGAAACATCCTCCAGATGTACTTCTTCTGTCCTCAGTGCTGCCAGCCCAGTCAGCATCACAGTATCCCACATGACTACCATTTGTATCATACGTATAAAACAGCCCATATTCCAGAGTACCACTAACATACTTGATACTATGTTTGACAAGTTGAAGATGACTGTCTTTAGGACATGCCTGATATCGAGCACAAACCCCTACTGCATAGGCTATATCTGGACGACTAGCTGCGAGATAGAGTAGAGTCCCAATCATACTTCTATACTGACTGACACCAACATCAGTGCCATCAGTATCTTTAGTGACTTTAACATGAGTTATCATGGGAGTTATTTTAGCTTTGGCAGTGTCTAAACCAAACTTTTACACAATATTTTTGGCATACTTGGATTGAGTCAAAAAGATACCTTCTTCTAATTGAGAAATTTGAAAACCCAAGAACATTTTCAATTCTGCTACCATGCTCATCTCGAACTCAAATTCCATTTACTTAACAAATTGGTTGACCAGATGAACTGACATACCTCCAAACACAATGTCATCTACATAAATTTGAGCAACCATGAGATTACCTTGCTCTCTTTTGATGAATAGAGTGTTGTCTGTTGCTCCCCCTCGATCATATCCCTTCTTGAGTAGATAATCAGTAAGCCTATCATACCATGCTCTGGGGGCTTGTTTAATCCATAGAGGGCTTTCTTCAGCTTGTATACATGATTTGGATGGTGAGTACATATGAAACCTTTGGGTTGTTCAACATAGATTTCTTCTTGAATAACTCCATTCAGAAATGTAGTTTTGACATCTATTTGATACAACTTTATTTTGAGATTGCAGGCAATTGCTAGTAGCAGTCTGATAGCTTCTAACCTTGCAGCTGGAGCAAAGGTCTCATCATAATCTACTCCTTCAATTTGAGTGTAATCCTGAGCTACAAGCCTAGCTTTGTTTCTTACTACATTGCCTTGCTCATCAGTCTTGTTCTTGTAGATCCATCGTGTACCAATGATGTTGCTTACTTCCGGCCTTGGAACTAATTCCCAAAAATCATGCCTTTCGAACTGTTGCATCTCTTCTTGCATAGCATTGATCCAATGCTCATCAGTTAGGGCAGTTTTGGTGTCCTTTGGTTCTATTCGAGACATGAAGCAGGTTTCTCCAAGTAGACCAGCCTAATAACCTGTAATTCATCTGTTTGTGTCTAGTGGTGACACCTTTCTTTAGTTCACTAATGATATTTTCCTTTGAATGATTTTTCTGAATGTGAGCAGCAGGTTCTCTTTCTATATTTTTAAAGGATTGTTCTAACCCATCTTTCAGATCTTCAGACGGTTCCCTCTCTGCATTGTCATCATCATTGTCAATAACAGTAAGAAGCTCTGTCAGATTAACCTTAGGATCATGATCCACGACCTTGACATTAATTGATACCATTACAGCATTGGTTCTCTTATTGAATACTCTTAATGCTTTGTTGTTCCTAGAGTAACCCAAAAATATCCCTTCATTACTCTTGACATCAAATTTTTTACGATAGTCACGATCAGCTAGAATATGACAAGTGCTTCCAAAGATATGAAAGTGTTGAACATTTGGCTTTCTTCCTCTCCAAATCTCATATTGAGTCTGAGTGGTTCCTGATCTTAGTGTGACCCGATTGTGTATATGACAAGCAGTATTGGGAGCTTCTGCCCAGAATTTTGTAGGAACTTCTTTGGCATGAAGCATGACCCTTGCCATTTCTTGGAGAGTACGATTCTTCCTTTCTACAATGCCATTTTGGTGGGGGGTAATAGGGGCAGAGAATTCATGCATTATTACATGTTGATTATAGTAGTCATCAAAGCTGACATTGTCAAACTCTCTCCCATGATCACTTCGAATTCTAATTACGTTGACTTCTTTGAACTTCTGTAATTGGGTGATAAGTTTCTGAAACGCTTCAAAACACTTTTATTTTTCCCTTAAGAATTCAATCCATGTATATCTTGAAAAATCATCAACTAGGACAAATGCGTATTTCGTTCACCCTAAGCTTTCTACTTGCATTGGTCTCATGAGATCCATATGAATTAATTCAAGAATACGTGAAGTGACAATGTGTTGTACCTGTTGGTGTGGTACTTTGGTTGATTTTTCAATCTGACAGTCTCCGCATGTGACTTCAACAGCTGGTATCTTAGGTAATCCTCTTATTGATTCTTTGATAGAGAGGATGTGTAGATTTTGATAATGAGTGTGTCCTAACCTTTGATGTCAGAGTTCAGCTTCCTATGTGGTTTGACATCTGAAAGCTTTGTGAGAAGACCAGAGGTAGTAGTTGTCACTTGATCTGGTGCCCATTATGATACACTGTTTGGTGGTGTCAGTGACCTGGCATTCTCCCTTGTTGAATTTGACATTCATCCCATTATCACACAGTTGACTAATGCTTATAAGGTTGGCATGTAGTCCTTGAACAAGCAATACATCATCCAGTTTGGGTAGTCCAGAGACATTCAGAGTACCTTGACTAATAATGATCCCTTTTGCTCCTCCTCCAAAGGTGACATGAGCTTTCTTTGTTGATTTAATGTCTTCAAGATGGTTTTTGTTGCCAGACATGTGTCTTGAACACCCACTATCAAAATACCATCCTTCCAGAGTGGTAGCTTTCAGAGAAGTTAGTTCAATGTTGTTAGTCTGAATGTGAATTGGTTTACCAGCAGAACTTCCCTTCCCTTTGTTAATACCAGTGAAGGTGGCAGTAGGAAATACATGAGTAGTGAAGGCAATTTCATTTTCCTACGAATCCGTATCAACATCTGAAAGTGTGGATGTGAAATTCGTGGATTGCTTCCGGAGATAATTTGGATACTTAGCTTGAAAGTGATCATATTCCTCGCATTCTCTACACTTAACATACTGAGACCTATAGGGAGGTCTGAAATTTTATCCACCCCTGGATTTATCAAATCTTCTCTCTGGTCCAGTTGTATCATCAGGTCTTCTCTCAGAGACATCCTCATATCTCCTTTCTTTATCTCAATAGTCTTCATATCTTCGATTTCTTCCAGCATAGTCCTCATAGCCTTCTACTGGACGTCTGTTTAGACGTTTGAATGTTTTTCTAAAATTCTTTGCCAAGAGACCCAGATTTTCACAAATGTCACTAATATTGGTAGTGTCAGTTTTGAAGGCTACCTTCTTGTTCTTTGAATCCTCCTGTTTAGCAAAACTTCCTTCAAATGTCTTGAGATTCCCAATTAGAACATCATATCTATAGGAGGACAGATCTTTTGATTCTTCAATAGCTATAGCCTTAGCAGAGAACCTTGCAGGAAGTGTTATCAGCACTTTCCCATACCATTTTCTCATTACTGTAGATTTCACCAAGTGCAGCACTTTCACCCGCAATTCCTTGATCCCTGAAGTCATACTCTTGAATAATTTCATCTTGCTTCATTGCAATGCTTTCCCATAAGGAAGTAAGTAGTTGGAGTCTTGACATTCGGACTTGTTCAGTACCTTGGCTACAGTTTCTCCTGCTATGAGACGATAGACGATTTCATCTATACATGAGAATGTTGCGTTCATTGCCCTATTATTAAAGAGAGCCAGACTGCTTTCAACATCAGTCCATTCTATTTCTGGTTTGAGTATGATCTTCCCATCTTGGATTTCAGTAGGATGATCCCACCCTGTAGTGGCAGATAACCACGTCTTTTTGTCCACAGCCTTCAGATACATGATCATCTTGTTTTTCTAGTAGGCATAGTTAGACCCAGTAAGTTCTGGAGGACGAATAACATTGGATCCGGCAGACATGATGGTTGTAGTACACAAATCACTCTGTGTGTCGAGTGCCCGCTCTGATACCAATTGAAAGTGTGAATCACTGAGACTGCTAAGTCACTTGCTATAACTGTAAGAGTAACAGTGCGAGATAATGGACAAAGAAATAAAAGACACAGAGATTGGTAACCCAGTTCAGTGATAAACCACTTACGTCTGGGGGACTGCCTGTCCAAGGGAAGATTCACTATAATGAGTTTTACAAGGTTGGACTTACAAGTACGCTCCCCGTACTCTATTGTCTATCACCTAGACTCTCTTATATTTAGATAAACCCTAACACTATGTATCTCTCGATACTTACAAAAGAAAGATGGATTTGTAGAGATTAAACCATCACTGTTGAATATACCTAATGGGTGGTATATCAACAGGATATTCAGTAGAAGACAAGCTCTTGTCTTCTAACACATACAATGACCTAGCAAATACTAAACACTAAAACACGACTCTTATTTGCTCTGAGTTCTTCTAAAAGTTGACAGCTTCTAATGAAGTTGGGGTCTCCTTTTATAGATCTAGGTCATGGGCCTCCTTGTGTATATTGACAAATATGGTCAATATAAGCTGTATCTTTTTGTGCATCACATATGGAATGTGTATCTCGGCCTTGTCTTCTTTCCATCTTGATCATTGGTTGCGCCCCTAGTAACCAAAGTTACCATAAAAGAATACACACAATAAAGGCTCGCCATAATGACCAAATCTTTTCCTAAATCATGTTTCTTTGAGCACACGACGTGATCTTCTAGAATCTTCCTTGATTGATTGTATGAATTATAGTCTTCACTGTCTTTAACACTTGTGACCAGAACTTGTACGCACGGGTTCCCTTCAACTCACTGATTTTCCGTGAATGGTATAACAGTTGGTCTTCACAGAAAAACGTGACCAATACACTCTGTGTTAACAAATTGATTAGTTCATAAATTCATTGTAAGAAGTAATTAAAAGTACATTAAAAATGATTTATAATTAATTATGTTAGAAATACAAGTATTTAGAAACAAAAATTTGAGTCTAGATTGACAAGTAAAATGAGAACAAAGGAAATATAATTTACTTATTTAACACTTTTCATATCAAGGTATAACATTACCAATTGACAAAAATAATTTAATTCACTAATCAACACATAAAATGAAGTAAGAGAATCAAACTATCTTACTACCTACTTGTTAAGAGAGAGACTCATAGATGAAAAAGTAAAGAGGGCAGGCAGGCAAGTGGGTCCAAGACCTTTTATGTTAGCCAACAAATCATCTTAGCCAACAAGTTAGCTTAGCTCACAAATTAACCTAAATAGTCTTTCTATATAAATAGGTGTCCTCTCATTCTAATATTCATTCATTCAAATATACAGTAAAATATACACTAAGCACTTGTACTCTTCAACCTTCGTTTTTCGGCATTTTCACACTTTTTCAGCATTTAATTATTTTTACAAGAGTAAAATAGTCAACTACCATTTATTTATTATTTTTTTTACGGAAAAAATCTACTTATTCCATAAAAGAGGGAGTACACACTATCACTATCGTTTATCAAAGATAGACATACTAAACACCAATTAAGGCATAAGTCCTAATTTGCTCTATTTCTATCTACACTATGTCAACTATTTGCATAATTTCGAATCGCATGAAAACAATGAGCTACAACTTTGTCAATATCAGGTCTAACATCCTGGAAAATGCACTTGTTTCAAGCATCCCATATGTGATAGGCAACAGCAGCACCACAGAGTCTTCTAAGCGTGCTTCTAAACGATCGACCAAGTCCCTTGTCAACCATCCACTTTCTTACTTCAGCCCAGTCTCTCGGGCCGGGGGTGATATTCTCTCAAATAAAGCAGTAACTTTCTCCATAAGACTGCAGTGAAAGAACAAGAGAAAAACAGATGTTGCTCAATCTCTTTACAACCTCCACACGAAACACACTGATCGTCTCGAACAACTCTACCAACTAGCAATTTGGCTTTTGGGGGTAACTTCTCAAAACACAGAAGCCACGTAATAACTTCATATCTGGGAACTTGCCCTTTAAACCATATCACTTTCCACCAATCTAGCATAACATCTCTAGCTATGATAGATTGCCATATATGAGCACTTGTGTGCTCTCTTTGGTTGAACCATAAAAGTTCATCCTCACTTTCAGGCAGCACAGAAAGTCCATCAACAAACTGCAGCAGATCAGGGGCCATATAATTATTCAAGTGCCTTACTGTTTCACAGACAATTGCAACAGAGTCGGTTTGAATTATTCTGAACATCTTAATACTTATTTGAGAAAGGAAATTAGCAGGAGTGCCATCTCTATGCTAGTTTTCATGAAGGCAATTAGTGGAAACACCATTTTTACTACCTTTTTCACATATATTCTAAACATCTTTCTAATAGCCATCAACTTTCTCCAGCATCATAAGTCCACACTTTTAGGTTGAATGTGTCAAATAAATTGCTCTTTTAGCCTAATAGTATGTACCATTTAACCCAGAGAGCTTCCTTTCTACTACATAAATTCCAGAGATGCTTTGACATACACACAACATTCCAGATGAGAATGTCTTTTAAGCCAAGGCCACCCTGTTCTTTAGATAGAATAACATTTTCCCAAGCTACCTTTGGAACAAACCTGCCGCCACAATTTCCCTTCCACAAGAATGATCTGATCAATTTCTCAATGCCTTAACAGCAGACTTTGGCACGAAAACAGTTTGGCACCAGTAATGATAGATGCCAAATAAAATAGATTGTATAAGTACTAGCCTTCCAACAAAACTGAGGTGTTTTACCCCCCATCCATTAACTTTTTTCATGATCTTTTCTACTAAAACACCACAATCACTCGCATTTAATTGTTTTGTAGTAAGGGTGTACCTTGGCATCCCCCTTACTAACATTTATATTTAACTCAACCTCACTATAGTCTAACTCAACTTAACAATTTAACTTCATCTTCTCGAAACCCACATTCAAGCATCATTCTTCATCTTTTCAACCCGATCTATAAGCTCCACATTCATCCTCCCCTATTTCACATCACTTTTACCCAAATCATCAACGCTTTCTCAAAATTTCAATTTTTTCACCAAAAAAAGAAATCACCTTTTCATCCAAGGACTCACTTTTCACCCAAAGGTTCAATTTTTTCTCCTTTTCTCTCTAGATTGGAGAAAACAAAATTGAACCTTCGGGTGAAAAAGTGAGTCTATGGGTGAAAAGGTGATTTTTTGGATGAAAAGATTAGAACTTTGAGAAAGTGTTGATGATTTGGGTGAAAGTGATGTGAAATAGGGGAGGATGAATGTGGAGCTTATAAATGGGGTAGAAAAGATGAAGAATGCTTAAATGTGGGTTTGGAGAAGATGAAGTTAAATTGTTAGCTTGAGTTAGATTGTAGTGAGGTTGAGTTAAATATAAATTTAGTTGACTATTTTACCCTTGTAAAAATAATTAAATGTTGCATAAGTGTGAAAACGCTGGAAAACGAAAGTTCAGGTGTCAAAAATCGAATTTATGTGCCTTTTTGAAATGTTGGAGAGTACATATGCTTACTTGAAATGATTTGAGGTGCCTATATTAGAAAATTCCTTAATGTTTATTCCTCTGGACCAACAAATAGATTGTGTAATTCAATTGATAAATGTGTTGGAACTAACTTTATTTTATTATTATCACAAAAAAGGATATTCATAATATTTGTATGTTCACAAATCACAACTTATAATTTCGTATACAACTAATAATGCAGGTTTGAAGAACTAACCAATAATAATAATGACATTCGTTGTTGTGAATTTTGAGTACCACTTTTTATTTTGGTGTACTTTTAAATTTTTTTTATATATATTTTTATTGGTTCAATTTGATTCTATTCTTTTATTTTGGTGTGATTTTTCATTGACTCCATTCTTTAGTGTAAAGGGTAATGGTCAAACAAAATTTTATTTAAAATAAAAGGCAAGTTCGATGACACACATATTTTCAAAAAATTAACTCGTCTTTTTGCTTTTATTTATTTTCATATTTCTTATTCTTTAATTTATGTTATTTTAAATACGTCCAAACATTAATATTTACTAAAAAAAATTATGTTAAGATTTAAAACTTATTTGTAAATGAGTTTTGGGATATTGTATCCCCGTCAATTTGCCCAAAACAATCAAACTTAACAGTCATTATAATGGAAGTACCAAGCAATCGAATTGTGAACCATGTATGTATAATAAAAAATGTCATTTTGAACATTTGTGATCGAATTGTAAACATTCTGAAACAAATATACACGTTCAATCCTAAATTAAATCAGAAATTTAAATGAAGAACTGTGCACACTTTATTGATAACTTGAAGTGGTAGAGCACACATAATTACTTAAACAAGCAAACAATTTTACAATCCAATCAACACAAACGTTACTAATTAAGACATAGACAATATGAAGCTGCATTGTTCTTTGAAAGTACATAAGGACTTCACTTATTTATTTCAAACAAATTCATATCAATCGGCATAACGAGGCCATTATTTTCATTGATATATAGCTTACGAGCAGGTCCATCCAGGAGGGATAACTCCATCGATATTGCAAATATTAACAAGAAATTCCAAAGAAATTGGAATATTAAGATTGATTAATTTGAGAAGGTTGAGATCGAGTGCAGTACATACACAAGCACCAACTTCGAGTACAACAAGATTTTCGAGTAGACTGCAACACGCTTGTGTTGGAACACTTCCGAGGTTGAGATCGATCAAACCAAGCACATTGGCACATATACCTAATTGCAATGTATCAATAGGGCATGTAGCAGCAACATTGTTTTGAGCTGAGACGACGCTGAAGAAGATCAAATTCAAGGCTAGTAGCATAGCAATAGTATTATTTGAAGCCATTGTATCTCTTTTGCTCTTATTTTTTGATGTAGATAGAAATATTTGCTCGTTGTTGTGAATGTATGAGTTTGGAGGGTTCAATTTATAGAGAGTGATAATGATTTTTTTAGTAACATGCATCTTGCATTCTTTTTATTTATGTTCATGATCATCCACTAATTGCCAACTTCTATAATGTAAACTCATTTTTTATACATAATGAAACTTGATTAAGAAGTTTAAATGCAAACCTTTTCATTAACTTTTACAACATTAGTTGGTGTCAAAAATTAAAGGAATAGTTAACGTGGGGATTAAATTATAATTTTTGACCATTTGAGGAGAGGAAACTACAACGATATCACTATTGGGGATTAAACAGCAATTTGGTGACACTACTGTTTGGACTATATTATTAGCGATTTGCTCGACTTAAATAACATAATGATATTTGATCTGAGTTCTACAATTTTTTATGCATGTCTTCCCAATTTTGCAGCTGTATGTGAGACCAAGTCGCATAACCAAGTTTTATATGAGAAACGTAGATTTGCAATAATAGATCAAGTATCAAATCAACTATTATCAATCCCCAAATATCATTTACGAATTTATAATTTCATATATATCTTCCAATACAAGAAATCTAATGATAAAGTAGTGTATTGTATGTCCCCAAACAATCTAATCTAGTTATGTTCTTAATCTTTCATTAACGTAACTAATAGATATATATTGAGTAAATAATTTCTGTAGAGAACTCAACTAAACTAATTAACGAATTCAAGATGATGAAACTAATTAATGCAAATTAGTGGGCAGGTAATTGTTGAAATTGTCTCTGTAAATGGGTGACCGTTGCAGTTTGGTCCTCGTAAGTGGGACCGATGCGCAAATGGTCCCTGAAAATGTATAGCGGGTGCGCATTTGGTCCCTAAAGTAATGTTTTTGGGGTTTTACGTAAATAAATACTAAAATTGGTCAAAAGATGTCATTTTTAAGAGTTTGGTCTGGCGACACACTTAAAACTTCATTTCCCGTTTCATTAAAACTCCGATTTTACGATTTAAAATGCGTTGGAAAGCTATTTTCATCATCTTTAGAAATATGAGTTCAAACCCCAGTTTTATCAACATTAAGATTTTCAAAACATTTCTTTTGACAAAACATACATAGAAACGTTGAATCATTTATCATCTTTTTGTCAAAAATTATACAAGAGATTTTAAGCTATGATTGAAGGCTAAATTTTATCTTTGTATATGTTTTTCATCCATAACCTAATATTTTTATCGCATTTGAATATCAGTAAACTTGTATTTGTTTCTTTTTTGTCCTTTCATGACACGTGAATGTTCTTTTGGTCATCATTCTTTTCTTTTAACTTCTTCAAATCCTCAATGACTAGTGTATGATTGATTCTATTTCTTCATTATCACACTTAGGATTTTGTTAGTCCAATTTGTACTTTGTTATTATCAAAATAGAAAAGTCTGATAATCACATATTGACTAACTCTTCATAATAACAAAGATAAAAACAAGGGCAAAAGACATCAACCATCACTGTTGTTTTACTTTTTTCACCATTCACTCACTCAGGTTTCATATGGTTCCATTCACTCACTCATTTTACTAAAATGGTTCCAATTGCTTAGTCAACTATTTCGGTCTCCCGTTGACTTTTTAAGGGCAAACTAGTCATTTCACATCTAATTTTTAAAAAATTGAAATTACTACTTTTCCCCTCCCCTTAACTACTACATCAAATAGGGGGCATAATTATAACTTTACTCCATTTTGGTTTTTTATTTTTAAAATGATAGACGTGAAATGACTGTTTTGCTCTTAAGAAAGTCAACGGGAGACCATATGAAACATGAGTGAGTAAATGGCGAATTCAGTGAAACATGAGTGATGGTTGATGCCTTTTACCCTAAAAACGAAGTATAACTTGGACTAACAATTTCTATATTGCGCATCGGTCCCACTTACGAGGACCAAACTGCAACGGTCATCCATTTACTGGGACCATTTTAGCAATTAGCTTGATTAGTGCGTGGGTTCTACTTAATATGAGACATGGCTAAGACACAACTTCTTAGTATCGTTGAATCTAATTAACTATAGAGTTACTTATTGGTTCATAACAAATAAAACGCTTTAATGAAGTCGACATTATTTCTTTGTTGATATCAAAAAAATTCTCGTTAG
Source organism: Echium plantagineum (assembly GCA_003412495.2). Classification (NCBI taxonomy): domain Eukaryota; kingdom Viridiplantae; phylum Streptophyta; class Magnoliopsida; order Boraginales; family Boraginaceae; genus Echium; species Echium plantagineum. The sequence goes on along the minus strand of CM016566.1, from coordinate 30,019,911 downwards.
TGACCAAAAGGTGCTGGATTCGAATCTCACCTTATCGCTAATTTACAAAAAAGAAAAAGAAAAAAGTCCTCTAAAATACTAACTATCTCCATATACATATAGATCGATAGATATATGCATATATTAATCCCACGTTATTATTAAAAGCGCCTTGCGCGTGGGATGCACGCGTCGTCGTCATATCGACGCGCGTGCATCAAGCTGTTGTACATTATGCATAGTAACTTGTACATTTCGTTTTGTATGTTCACGCGCCTCCATTGATGGTTGTACTCTATGCATAATATGGTGTACGCTCGCTTTGTCGTCAGATGCGCTGCATCGTTAGATTGTACCACGTGAATTAAGGTTGTACCCCTAGGAAGACTCTAGAAAGTAACCTCATTTATTATTGTAGTCAAATCCAAACCCTCTCACTCAATTTAGGACGATACCAGCCACCTCTATCTCACCCACCCAAAGTTCCATCCTCCCGTTTCGCCTCTCTTCATTCTTCCAAATCTTACCTCTAAACTGAAGCATGGCAAACCTTCGTTGTCCTCCAACTAACATCCTCGGCACTCCGCCGCCTCCTTTCCCCTCAAGCCCTAGCTTCGAATTTTATTGTTAAGATTTTCGATTTTGATGTTGTTTTGTTTATCAAGCTTTCAATTAGGCCTAATTTAAGGCCTCTCTCGTTGGTAAGATTTGATTTTCTTTATTTTTATAGTTATATTTTTTCTTATTTTTCAGGGTAGTGATGATTCAATTGAGTTAGTTTACGATTCTGAGTATGATATGAAAAACTCAAAAAGTAACTTTCAAATTCAAACTTCAGTTCTGATTTGCTGTTTTTTAATTCCATTGTGCCTATATTCATGTTGAAAAATTAATGATGCAATTCTAATTTACACCTTTGTTACCTGTGTATAAAGCTTTTGTATTATGATGTGAGTTTATGCATTGTGAAATCCATTATTCATTACCTATTATTTGTATATCTGTGTATTTTTGCTTTTGTAATTGATACAACATAAAATTCCATTAAAATCATTCTTCAAGAGCTTCTCTGAACAGGTTAATATTCATATTATGATTAGTGGCTTAGGCTTTTCATAATTATTAGGTATTTCTATTATATGGGAAAATATTAGGCTAATCCATTACGAACCATATTATGAATATGGGAGAATATTTTTTGTGATATCTGTAAATTATATGACGATACTAACATAAAGATCATTTCCCTTTCATACATACAAACTCAAATTAGCTCAAGAGTTGTCTTACATTCTTGTCAAATGAAATCATGTTTAGCGTGAAGGTATATGGTTTGTTGTATTTCACTTGACCAAGCATTCTTCCTTGCATTTCGAGCCTTCTCATAAGGTGAAAATGTTGCACCAATGCATAATTATTGGTGCTGTATTTATCTTCTTTGAGATCATATATAGTTGCACCAATGCATAATTATTGTGAACTTAGTACACATTTATCTGTCCAAGTTTAATGTCCTAAATTTACATGGTTATTTAGTTTTAAGCCTTTAACTTTTAATTTTGTAAGGGATATTCGATTTGACAAGTTATCACTGCCTTGTGGGATGTTTCAGTTTTCGGAAGCTGCTTTAATTTCCTAACATTGTTCTACGTAGGTAAGTAGACTTTGCAATTGTTACTTCATAACAAGTCTTGGCTCTCATCCTCGCACATTCCTCTCATTCTGGTGGATCTGACTGAAGTTTATTTTACAAACATTCGTGTTAACATTGCTCCTTTAACGACCTTCCTTTTGCTGCACATGGTTCCTTTCTATTCACGCATCAAGGAAAGTATTATTATTCAGGTCTTAGCGTACAGTTCGGCAAGCAACCAAGGGAAGAAGGTATGGAACCATTCAGTTCATTGTTCTCCAGATGCTTGCAAAATTTTCACATTAAATTTATGAGTACTTACAACTAATATGTGTAAACCTCCTGCTCATATGAGATATATGAATGAGCATTACAATGTTTTTAAGTTGACTTGTTTGCTCATGTCAGGGATTGTGCCACATAAAGAGTAAGCTCCAAGATTTGGCTGGGCAACATGGGTATATGCGCGAGTTACAGACACTTAGAATTTGGAAGCGTGTGGTGGTCTTATGAGAGTTTCAGGTTTGCTATCTGGTTGACTTCGGCTTGTTTTATGTTACTTGGTTTATCCATTTTCAATTTAAATGCTTAATTTGTTGTTCGATCGTTATGAAAATCATTGATATACTCTTTGGAATTGTGTATATTCACCGGAGAGTCGTTTTATGTGAATGTCTATTAATACTGCACTCTGGCCTATGCTATTTCCTCTGCTTAAGTTGGTGGAATATATAATGTGTCTGCGACATGTTGATTGGTTATATGTGGAGCCATGAATGCAACAACTTGTAGCTCAAGTAGGAATTCAATGTTTCAACACTATTGTATTAACATCTCATCTTTATTACTTAATTGATTACTTATTTTTTCTCCAAGAGTGGAGAGTGAGAACTTGCAGGTTTATATCCCAATGGATAGGTTCAAAACAGAAACTCGAATTACAAGCTCTATATCTTAATTATCGTATACATGCTTTTCATTAGTGTCGTGTTCAAAGGATATGCTACAATTACCATGAATTACATCTATATGCACCTTCTACTGATGCTTTGCAATTCACTTAACGAAACCTTTGTTTTTGCAGATCGAAGGAATTCAAGCGACTCAAGATATGGAGCTCGAACTGTACGGCATGCATATAAAATATGTACATTGGTCTTCACTGAATCCTTTATGAAGAAAGTTGGCATGGGCTCTCTTAAGGAATAGTTCCTTCAATCATCAAAGCTGAACCAGCGGGTGCGGTAACGTTTGTTGCTTACAAGTTCACATCAGATTGATTCGCATCAATTCTTAGTTGAAACTTTCAATCCCCTCTCAATTTTATTTATTCTTTTTTTTATTGTAGTACATTACACTTGCTTTCCTAAATTCTTATACTCAACTTATCCCTTTTGCACTATGATAATGCATCGTCTGAACTAATTAAGTAGCTTTGCATGTACTAACTTGACTCGTTTGCACCATGAAACTGCTTCGTTTGGACTAATGTTGTTGCTGCACAAAGATGTATATATATGTACATTAAGTAGTTAGACCCAATGCGTAATTAGCACTTGCCCGTCAACTGACGGGCAACTCCAACTAGTATATAGGTAAATAGCATTGAGGTAGTCATTGCTCAACGTCATGTGCCCCCACGACGACTAATTGATTTTTTTAATTGATTCAGAAATATAATAATGTACACTTGTATGATTAAAGCATGCGCTTAAGGCATAACTAAAGAGGAATACACACCCTTTATTGAACTACATTTACTAATAGAAGAAATTACAACTAGTTGACACATTATTAATTTCTTATTAATGCTTCAAGCTGTTTCTCAACAATTTATGTACGGTTTTATTTTACCATCACATGTTTATTTTTACCTTCTATATTTTATAAAACTTGGAAATGTAAACGTTACGTTGTTTAGATTTAATTGTTGTTATAATCTTCAATATTGTGACTCATTCGGGTGCATTTTAATGTCAAATATTGTTGAATGTAAGTTTTCGAAAGTGGTATAAATATTGCAGTATGGTCGTTAAAAATGCCAAATGTTACACATTGGTTCTTCTTTTGGACGTCCAAAATAGAAATAATTGATGAAATTGTCCCAGTAAATGGGTGACTGTTACACTTTGACCCCTCTAAGTGGTAATGATACGCAATTGTCCATGTAAGTGTATATCATGTATGTGAACAAATGGTCTATAAATTAACACGTGTTAAATGTTACAAAGAAAGAAAATCTAAGCCTATTCTAGGGGCACTTTACACTTATTTGGAAAAAACCTACAATAAATATTTTCCCTAGTTTTTTTTAAAAAAAAATATTTTTGAAAGTTTTGATGATTTGATGCAGTGTTTGAGCTTTTGGAGTTGTTCGAAAATACAAGGATGGCAGCTATTCAGGAGTGTTAGTTTGATGAAGTCGAGTTTGGGAGTTGTTGTTTTTTGATAAAAACTAGCCGTTGGAAAATTAATTAATCCCCAAATTGATTTTCCCAATTGTGCCCTAATTGTGACCTAGTTAGTTATTTGATTGTACAGCTGTCACGATTAGCTGAGTTGTTTATTTTATTTGGTGTGGGTTTCTTATTGGCTGAGGTGTATTATATAAGCACCTCATTAGAACACTTGTAAAAACAGTTGGTTACTTTTCTTTTACAGTTAAATGCAATTAGTCGTTATTTTATCTTTCTTGTTCAAAGCTTCCAAAAGCTTTTCTTCTTCATTTTTCATGTCGATTTAATTGCTTCGACTCTTGCTCGATTTCTTTCATGGTATCAGAGCGTTGAATACGCTGCCATACGATCCTGTAGTCAATCTACTTTTCTTTGCAGTCAATCTGCTCTGTTCTTGTGTGCAGATCTGGTTATTTTTTTAAAAATTTTTTTTTTCAGATCTTGCTCCTTTGTTTTTTCGTTTCTTGATTTTGAAATCTTCCTATCAAAATCAAAATGTCAAAGGGACCAGAAGATCCCGATCTACCAAATTTAACAATGCAGGACATCAGAGATCTCATTATAGCAAATCATGAGGCACAAAATAATGAGATCAAACAACATGATCCTTTTTACCTCCATAGTTCTGATCATCCTAGTCTTGTCTTGATTAAAGAAGCATTGACCGAAAAGAATTATCATTCATGGAGAAGATCCATGACTATTGCACTACAATCTAGGGATAAATTGGGCTTTCTTAATGGTTCAATACCCCCAATCCCAGAAGATCATCCAAGATACAGACAGTGGAAGAAAATAGACTCCACATTAATTTCCTGGTTATTGAATGTAATTTCACCACATCTCACAAAAGGCTTTATCTATGCATCAAGTGCTAAACACATTTGGGATCAAATTGCAGAGAGATTTGGGAAAACAAATGGCTCCAAAATTTATGATCTCAAAAGAAACATCTGTTTTGCAAAACAAGGCTCAGATTCAGAGGAGGAGGCAGATTTGGCACTACAAATAGGAATATCACTAAATGTGATTATTGTGGAAGAATGGGGCATGTCAAATCCACCTGTTATAAGCTCAATGGATGGCCATCACAGGGATCAGGCCAGGTGCAAAGACCTTATGGCAGAGGAAAGATGAGGGCAAACAATGCCAATTTTCAGGACATGGGACAACAAGATACACCACTAAACATGACTCATTCAAGCAGTTATGAAGGAAATATCCAAGATCTTGTTAACAGTGCAGTTTCCAAGGAAGTTGGAAGATTGAAACTCAATTATCAAGATGATCACACACAGGGAATGCATTCCAGATCAATGGATCAAGGTGAAAGTTCAAGAAAAGATTATGCTGATTTTGTAGCTACTATCCTTCCACACTATGTTCCAGATAAGGATTTCATCTATGAATGGATTGTTGATAGTGGAGCTTCAAATCACATGACAGGTTGTCCTGACTATTTTTCATATACTAAGCATGTTCAGTCTCCTACACCTGTCTTACTGCCAGATAATACTACTAAGTTAGTTAATTGCATTGGGGAGATTAGGCTAGGCCCACATATCATTCTGAAAGATTGTTTGTACATCAGTTCTTTTAAGCACAGCTTGTTATCTGTCAGTACATTACTGAAAACAGCTAACATTAAGGTCAATTTCCTCCCCACTTACTGTCTTTTACAGGACTCTAGAACCTTTAAGGTCTTAGCTGTTGGGAAGGAAGAAAATGGACTATACATTATTAGGAACAATTCCTTTGATGAGAAGCTTATACATGACCTTGTTTCTGATCACAACAGCAATTTTCTAGTTAACAATGCTACTGCTGTTAGTTTCAGAGTTTGGCATAGAAGACTAGGTCATGCCCCTGATTTTGTTCTTAAGCATGTTCCTAACTTGAAATCCTTTTCTATACCTAAGCATGATGTTTGTACTATCTGCCCTATGGCTAAACAACAGAGGGCCCCTTTTACTTTAAGTGTGACTAGCACTACTGATATTTTTCAATTATTGCATATGGACCTTTGGAGGCCATATAAAGTGCCTACACATAATGGGGCAAGATTTTTCCTTACATTAGTGGAGGATCACAGCAGAAATACTTGGATTCACCTTCTGGCACATAAGTCTGAAACTGTTCCTATCCTGAAACATTTCTTTGCTTTAGTTCAAAATCAGTATAATAGGACAGTTAAGCAAGTTAGGTCAGATAATGGTACTGAATTTGTGAACCAACAGTTAAGAGATATCTTTTCATCTTTAGGGATAGAACATCAGACATCCTGCCCATATAGCCCTCAGCAAAATGGCATAGTTGAGAGGAAACATCAACATATCCTCCAAGTTGCTAGAGTATTGATGTTCCAATCCAACTTACCTCAGAAATTTTGGGGGGAATCCATTCTTACTTCCATCTATATCATAAACAGATTACCCTCCTTCTTATTAAACTGGCAGAGTCCTTATGAGATCCTACATCAAGAAGTTCCTTCTATTGATCATATGAAATGTTTTGGCTGCCTTTGTTTTATAGGAAATGTTGTTCCTTCCAAAGGAAAATTTGATACTAGGGCTTTCCCTGCTGTCGTTTTAGGCTATCCTTTAGAAAAAAAGGCTTACAAGGATTTTAATTTACAGACTAGTCTAATAGCTTTTTCAAGGGATGCTGCTTTTCATGAGGATCTATTTCCTTATAAAGATACTAAGTTGATGACAGACCTTACTACACATACTCAGGGTGATATGATTCAGACACAAGCCCCTATTACTTCAATTAGTCAGATTGATCTTTTATTTCTTTTTGAAGATGAGCAGCCCTTGTCAGTTCCTTCTACTACTCATCAGGATAGCCAGTTTACCAACCCAAGTATGTCTGAGGAAAGAGATTTCGTTCCACTTTTAGATCCTAACCATACTGAGGATACTAGTTTAGGTGATAACATGGAACCTCCTGGCCAGGATGTGTCTTCTAGTCTTATTCATAGGTCTACTACTAGGAATAGGAAACTTCCTTCCTGGATGAATGATTACTATGTTAATTTAGCTGATGTTAATGTTCACTCTCCTATATATACACCCTTGCACCTTGCTTTTATGTCCAACTTAAACAGGACACAGGAGCCCCATAACTACAAGGAAGCTAGCTTGCATAAAGAATGGAGGGATGCAATGAAAGTGGAGTTAGATGCACTGGAGCAGAATGGCACATGGAAATTAGTGGATCTTCCCAAAGGACAGAAGCCTATTGGGTGCAGATGGGTTTACAAAATCAAGTGTAAACCTACAGGAGAAGTTGACAAATACAAAGCAAGATTGGTTGCAAAAGGTCATAACCAATTAGAGGGAGTGGATTATTATGACAGTTTTAGTCCAGTTACTAAAACTGTTACAGTTAGGCTTATTCTAGCATTGTCAGCAATTAAGGATTGGAGTTTGCATCAAATAGACATTAACAATGCTTTTCTACATGGTTTTTTGGATGAAGTAATCTATATGACTCCACCACCATGGTATACTACTGCAGTTAATGGACAAGTGTGCAGATTAGTTAGAAGTTTGTATGGACTTAAACAAGCAAGTAGGGAGTGGAATTTTGAGTTCACTACCAGCATTGTCAATCATGGTTTCTTCCAGTCACCACATGATCACTGTCTTTTCATTCTTAATAAATCTGATTGTGTTTTAGTGTTAGTGGTCTATGTGGATGATATCCTCTTGGCTGGGAACTCAGAGCAGGAAATTCAAACTGTCAAACAACTATTGGATCATAAATTCACTATTAAGGATCTAGGAACAGCCAAGTATTTCCTGGGAATAGAGATTGCCAGAGGGCCAGATGGGTTGTTTTTAACACAACAAAAGTATATCAAAGATATCATTCAGGATTTGAACATGGTGGATTCTAAGGTTGCAGTCACACCTTTTAGTAGTGGATGGACCCCTACAGAAGGCAATTCTACTTTATATGATGATTCAATAGCCTATAGGAGACTAGTGGGAAGACTGTTATACCTTAACTTTACAAGGCCAGATATCACATACTCAGTGAACACTCTCTCACAGTTTATGCAAGCTCCTACATGGAATCAATGGCAAGGAGCAGTCCATATAATCAGATACTTGAAGGGGCATATTACTGAAGGATTGTTTTATTCCAAGAATAGTGCAATAATGTTAACTGCATATAGTGATGCAGCTTGGGCAAAGTGTAGTATCACTAGGAGGTCCATTACTGGATATTGCATCTTAATGGGCAGTTCTCTTATCACTTGGAAGTCAAAGAAACAGAAAACTATTGCTAGGTCGTCAGCTGAATCAGAGTACAGGGCATCAGCTAATACAGTCAGTGAACTTAAATGGCTGAGTTATATTTATCATGATTTACAGTTGAAGTTAGAGCTTCCAATAGACTTATGGTGTGATAATAAGTCTGCCATTTACATTATCAAGAATCCTGTTTTTCACGAAAGAACAAAACATATCGAATTGGACTGTCATTGTATAAGAGAGCATTATAAAGATGGGTTCATAGAACCTTACCATGTTAGTACTCATAAGCAATTAGCAGACTTGTTTACTAAGTCGGTTTCAGCAGCCGTTCTTGGAAGCTTACTAGTCAAGATGAATTTTCTGAAGATACATTCATCTTGAGGGGGGAGTGAAAGTTTTGATGATTTGATGCAGTGTTTGAGCTTTTGGAGTTGTTCGAAGATACAAGGATGGCAGCTATTCAGGAGTGTTAGTTTGATGAAGTCGAGTTTGGGAGTTGTTGTTTTTTGATAAAAACTAGCCGTTGGGAAATTAATTAATCCCCAAATTGATTTTCCCAATTGTGCCCTAATTGTGACCTAGTTAGTTATTTGATTGTACAGCTGTCACGATTAGCTGAGTTGTTTATTTTATTTGGTGTCGGTTTCTTATTGGCTGAGGTGTATTATATAAGCACCTCATTAGAACACTTGTAAAAACAGTTGGTTACTTTTCTTTTACAGTTAAATGCAATTAGTCGTTATTTTATCTTTCTTGTTCAAAGCTTCCAAAAGCTTTTCTTCTTCGTTTTTCATGTCGATTTAATTGCTTCGACTCTTGCTCGATTTCTTTCAATTTTCCCTAGTTTAGATTAAAATCGTATAAATGACTTAAAAATAAGTATAATCATTCAGTTCTAACAGTGTGTTAATTTAGGGACCCTTTGGGCTTATATTGCACATTTACGAGAATGATTTGCCCATCGTTATCATTTATTTGAACAAAACTCATTATCGCCATTTCGCTAATTATTTCTTCAAAATAAGACCAATTAATGTACAATCTTTGAGATTTTCAAGAATTATATTGTAAAACATGTAAAAAAAGAATTCTTTAATCCGAGGCAAAATGAAAAAATGTTCATATAACTTAATGACCATTAGATGAGAATTAAATACATAAAAGTTGATCTGCCGATTGATATAATGATTGAGTACTCCCTCCATTTTTTTCCCTTCGTATTTAGTAATAACTTACTTTATTAAGGTTATAAAAAGTACTATTTTGTCCTTATTTTGTAAGAGTTAATAAAGTTGTGAACCTAAAAACCAATCATTTTATTGGGATAAAATAAGAAAGGTGGTCAAAAAAACACATTGAAAACTTGAACATACACCACGTTAAAAAATACAAGAATTTTAACCTAAACAACAAATTAAAAAAAACATAGAGAGTATAAGTTACTAAGCTTTAAGCTGAGTACTACAAGACTAGGCTCTGCTACAAAGATCATCTTACAACTTACGAGATGGATGTTAAACAATACATGAGTTAAAAGTGATGTTTAAATGACTCTTAGATGACGCTTTATTAAATCGATTCACAAAACATAAATTATATTCACCCGCCCTTAAGCGTATTAGTAGCTGATTATTCCCCCTCCTACCCTCCCCTGAACACAAAAATACAAAAACTTAAGACATATTTTTATAGAGTACTAGTCGTAATGACTAATTAGAACGAAACAAAATGTTGTGTAAAAATAAAGTGCCCTCACGCAGGATCGAACTGCGGACCTTCAGTTTACAAGACTGACGCTCTACCACTGAGCTATAAGGGCTTCATGTTACGAATTCATAGCTACTGATACAAATACTGGTAATTAATTATATCGACGATAAACCAAAGCTGTAGCCTGTAGCCAATATCTGTTAGTACGTCCAGAAACAGAATTTGACCTCTTATAGCAAACAAGAAAAAAAAAATGTCTTCAGGCATAGCTCAATTGATAAGGAATTAAAGTGTAAAGCAGTCTGAAGGGCGGTAAACGAGCCGAATAATACTGAACATCGGAAGATTCTAGTTCGGCTCTATCGTCGGCGAGTCGAACTGTAAACGAGACGAATAATAGTCGAATATCAAAATGAGAAGCTCGGCTCTGAGTTTGTCAGACGAATTCGAGCCAAACTCTTGCCGAACTGACCGAATAATTTCGTTTGAAGTTGATGAAACAAAATCAAATTCAACTAAATATGCTAAATCTATCAAAGAAAATAAAAGTAAAAGTAAAGTATATATCTTTACCTCAAAATTCAACCAAATATGCTAGATCTATCAAATAAATGGACGATTAGTCGATCTCATACAAATCTATGTTACAATATTATTACATAATTTCACATGGTGAGTCGAGACGAGCTTTTGCGAACCGTTCGCGAATCGAGCCAAATATTGATTTTCAAGATTTGGCTCTACGTTTGCTATTCCGAATCGAGCAACGAACCGAACTTTTTCGAGCCAAATACCCCGAGCCGAGTCGAGCTAACAGGTTCTTTACAACCCTAGGTCAGTCTCGCCTCTTCATGCAACTCAGGTTCGATTCCTAATAGAAGTTAACTTTGTGTTTCAAAGTAGTTTACCCATAAGCCCTGATGACATCATATCCAAGATAGAGAACTATCTGGACCTCTACTTTAAAGGTCTCAAAATAAAGCAATCCAAAAATAGAAAATTGGAATGGATTATGGATACTGCTCAAAAGCAAACTATATCAAGTAGTGAGTAATGTATAAATATACTAAGCGCCAAAACTTTTTTTTTGGTAATCGAGCGATGAATTGCTAAGTGTCAAAACTTGAATCCCTGCCCACTAAGATACACTTACATCAAAAAAAAAAGATACGTTTACATAAAATTAGGTAATCAGTCAATGACTCAATAGCTTGATGACATCTGATCCAATTACTTTTATGTAGGAGGTTTTGTGTTCAAGTTTTATTATAACTCTCTATTAATTAGTAACTTATGTATTCGTTATCTGTAATACTATTGTACTCATACTTTCATCGCTAATTTAAAAAACAAAAATATTAGGTAATTTAATTCTTGGGAATTGAATCACTTTGAACATCAAGGGCGAAGGGTTCACCACTTTTTTTTTTTTTTTAAATTAGCGAGAGAGAATTGCCGAAATGGTCTCCGAAAGTGGCACCAGATTGCACTTTGGTCCCCAATAGTGGCATGAGTGCAACATAGTCCCTGAAAGTGGCCCGAAAGTTGGACTTGGTCCCCATTTTAATTTTTTCGTTAACATTGGGGTAAAAACATAATTTTTAATACTTTAACTTAGATTAACTTACTTTTGGGGTCAAATTAAAAATCCCAACCCTTTACCCCCAAAATCACTTAAACATATAATTTTTAAACACTTACGCTTACTTTTTGGTTACTTTTTTTCAATTTAAACTTTCGATTTCTTTTTCATTTTCTCTTGATTTTCTTTTTCGATTATCTTTTTCGATTTCTTTTTCTCTTTTTTTCCTGATTTATTTTTCGATTTCTTTTACAATTTTTTTCATTTATTTCCCGGTTTATTTTTCAATTTTTTTCAATTTCTTTTTCAATTTCTTTTTCGATTTATTTTTTGATTTTCTTTTTCGATTTTTTCTCATTTTCTTTTCTCGATTTTTTTCTTGTTTTTCAGGTTTTTTTCACGATTTCAAAGAATCAAAAGAAATAAGAAAAAAAAATAGAAAAAGAAATCCTTAAAAAATCGAGAAAAAAAATCGAAAAAAATAAAAATATAAAACGAGAAAAAATAGAAAAACAAAATTGGAAAAAAATTGAAAAAGAAAATGAGAAAAAATTTGAAAAGAAATTGAAAAAAATATAGAAAAGAAAACGAGAAAATAATTGAAATATAAATCGAGAAAAAATCTAAAAAGAAACAAAAAAATCGAAAGTTTAAATTGAAAAATAAAGTAACCAAAAAGTAAGTTTAAGTGTTTAAAAATTATATGTTTAAACGATTTTGGAGAAATTGGGTTTGGATTTTCAATTTGACCCCGAAAGTAAGTTAATCTAAGTTAAAGTATTAAAAATTATGTTTTTGCCCCACTTTGAACGGAAAAATTCACTTGGGGACCAAACTGCAATTTAAGGGCCACTTTCGTGGGACTATATTGCACCCGTGCCACTATCAGGGGCCAAAGTGCAATCTGGTGCCATTTCGGCAATTCTCTTAAATTAGCGATGAGGTGAGTTTCGAACCCAGGACCTTCTGATTACTGGCAAGAGCCTTTTCGACCAGGTTATTCGATTGACTCAAGGGTGCGCCACTTATTGGTTACTTTGCAATCGATTGAGTCATTCCTGATAAAAATAATGATACAAAAACGATACAAAATTGTACTTATTAAATTAAATTGAATATAAAGATATCATTAAATATGAATTAGTCTCTTATTTATTTATTTTTGTAAATTAATGATGAGGTGAGTTTCGTTCCCAGCTTCTGATCACGAACAAAAGCTTTTTTCATTAGACTATTCAATTGACTCAATTAATATCTTATTTATAAAGATATAGATTGACCTCGAAGACATTAAAACTAATAAATGTAACCCAATTCGTCCAGTACTTTACCACTCAAATAATTCTTGAGTTACTAATCCCTCTTAAATATCTTGTCTTTCACTTAAAAAGAAAAAGCAAATACGTAACATGATATTAATTAAATGTAATAATATCACACAAGTTTTAAGAGACTATCTTGATTCAAGTGCAATATTTCAATTTTTCCAAAGATCTTGAGAAGGATTCTGTCCTAAAGTAATTATATTTGTATGAGAGCCTAAAATTGAACAACTAATTTTTAAATCATTCCTCAATTATTATATTGATTATTGTTTTTGCTACTTTATACTTTTTCTATTGTTAAATAAAAAAGAAGGGTTCGTGACTGATAATATCACTTACTTTTCACCAATATCATCAATTGACCACTTACTTTTTAAAAAGTTTTAGTTGATCACTCACTTTTTAAAAAGTATCTCATTTGATACGTCGACCACTTTTCCTACTAGCCAATGACCGGTCAATGCACGTGATACCCATGTGCCACTTTAGTAAGGGTGTTTAGGTGATTTCCCTTCAAAATTAAGCCCAATTGTTTTCGTTAAAGAGCTATTTGACCCCAAAACAAGTTCCAAATCTCCTATTTGACCACATTTTTAAAATTAAATATTAAATCAAACCCTTCTTAAATGATGAATCCTAATTTAAATTAAAACACTTTAGGAGCAATCTGGGGTTATATTCTGCACCTTTTATAGAACAAAAATAACAAACCGACAACTATATCGATTAGTGAAATATGCCTCCTATAATTTAAATTAGTATTAGGATATAATAGTCATTTTATCTTTTAAAGTTGAAAAAAAAAAACAGTCATGGGGCAAGTTTAAAAGAATTGATAGTTCATGGACCACATAAAAAATTAAATGGTAGTATAGTGGCACAAACGGCTAAAAAGCCTTAATGTAAAATATTTTAGTATTGCCCCCTAAACTTTCGAATAGTAACAGGGGTAAAGTAATCTTTTTATCTGATTAAATGAAAAAAAAACACCCCTAAGAAGGTCCTAAGAGGCACATTGAAACGATCAGTATAGGGGCACATTAAAACTAATTTGATAGTATCTAGGGCAAATAGCAAATAAGCCAAAAATAAATGCTTACACTTAATCTTCGGTGCTTAAACGGTTTACCCTACTATAATTATTATTTTATTTTTTAAAATTATGTTGTTTTAAGCTTTGCCAAGAAAATCTATGTGATGATAAAAATACCTTTAATACAAAACACCATAAAGTCCTTGAAAAAATCCTAACATCATGCATTATCAGACACTAATTATTCATACGTGTCCTTATGTCACAACCTAATAAATCACTATATATACAACTTTAATAACGCTCATATTTGCATAATCATAGCAAATAAAATCATACCATATTTTACATAATCTCACTACACTTTTATCAAAATGGCAAGCAACCAACAATTCAATGCAGGAGCAACCCGTGGCCACAGCCAGGTATTATTCGCGTTTCATCCTAAAAAAATATCCTAAAATCAATTGATGATGGAAGAATAACCAGAGATCTATATAGTTACTCGCTCGAAATAGTATTTTAATTTCACAATATGAAACTGGACTCTTTAATAACCTTTCGCGTAGATCACTCCATTTGAACCTCATATTTGGAATTTACATGTTTGACTTAACGGAACTGACTCACGATAAAGTGTTTGAGTCAATATATTCTAAAATGGAACTCCATGTACTCGTAACATAATTGGGTCGCAATTAGTATTATGCATTGTGTTATCATAGAAATGCCAATTATATTATGTTAATCTTGATTGTGAACTGGGAATAGGCCAAGACTGAGCAATGGGCAGAGTCTGCGAAGAGCACAGCACACACGGCTGTAAACAAGGCAGAAAATGCTGCCCAACGCACCCATGAGAAGGCACAGGAACAGGAGCCCGGTAGCGTTCTTCAGCAGGTGCCGATTACATTACAAATTTAAAAGACATTATTATTAGCACTTCTAATCCTGTTTCGTGTAATCTATAGCCGTGAAGGCTACGCGAAAGTATCTTTTACTTAATATCATGAATTATTAAGACGAAACGGCTAACGTTTGGCGTCTTAATTTGGTACAGACTGGAGAGAAAGTGGCTCACATGGCACAAGGAGCAGTTGATGGTGTGAAGAACACACTTGGAATTGGAGAACAAAAGAAGTAAATAACCAACAAAAGATTATAAAATACCTAATCATATTGGACCTTCCAATAATATACATTTAATATATATTCTATACTATTTTATTTTTAAGTTTATATTAGATTTCATTCTTCAACAAATTTAGAAGTAGAATGAAGAGAAATCCTTGTTAGTAGTTATGAGATTTCTCCTAGTAGAGCCAATAACAACTTAAGCTATATATACTAGCTAAATGTTGGAAACAGACAAATATTTCTGTAATAATTTCAAGTTGATAGAATGCTATTATGTATTAATAGAAGACTTCTTACGGTTTTCTTATTCGGTTTTTTATCGTTAACATGATGCAAGCAAAATTCAGCCTCTTTCGAGGACTATGAAACATTAAAGATCTATCGAGTGACATGATTTGAATCTTTATCGCCACCTTAGATCTCAAGGTTAGGTATGTTGATAACAATTCATCTTATTCATCCGACTGACTTATAGACATATAGATTCTAAAAGCACAATAAAACTGGTATTCATAATGACATATATGCCTCTTTAGCTAGCTAGTGAACTCATGCTTATGCTTACTATAGCGTCTTTCGGGATTATACCATACCAGACAATGCTTTAAACGTCAGAACGAACGGGGGAAATGGTAATCTAACGTAGTGCTGATTTGGATGACAAAAAAGTCTCCAGAGCATTGTTCTTTGCTGCAACGTCTTTGAAGGAAGCCCGCCTTCCATGACCTGCACATGCAAGTCTTTTCATCAAGAGAATAGAAATTGTAGTGTACCCGTATATTATAAACATAGCACACTTTTGCTGATATGCTTAGGAAAATTCAAAAGCTATCAAATAAATCCCAATATTCTGCGAGAAGTACTAAGATACCAACAAGGAAAAACACGAGACTTCATCTTCATTTTGGGGAAGTATACAGCATGAAAAAATGGGATAGAAGTCACTATACCTGGCAATATCCATTCGAAATCCAGCTCAAGTAACGTTCTGATGTTGTCTAATTGTATAGGAACTGCATAATAAATAGATGGTGAAGTATTAATTTAGTTCAGCCCACCATGACATTCATATGATGATGAAAATATGCAACCGGTATATTAACTGACTATAACTTGATAAAACGCTCCTAGCTCAGATACAAATGCAAAAAAATTGTAACGTCATAAATATATTGTAACCAAATGGAAAGTACTTGTTATTATTTATCAAAATATCCAGACGGATCTACCTGAATAGAAGTTATATTTCTCTGAAATGCTATTAAGTCCAGTTTCACTGTTGAAAATATGGTCACCAGTGAATAAAACCTTCTTCGGCTTGTAAAGTAAGCACACCGATCCCTGCCATGAATTTGCTGTGGTCAGTGACATCCCTGTTATAGTTCTACAAATGCATAACCAATCTGAAGTATAGCTTATCAACTCCTATTTTTTCCTATTGCAAAAACTAAAGTGCTATATCCACTCACGGTTGTGTGGCCAGGCGTGTGGAGAAGTGTAAAATCCTCTCCGAGACTCCAAGGACCTGTTCCTTCAAGCTTATTCTCTACATCAGCTGTGGAACCAGTGACCTGACCAAATTTACAGTGTACAACATCCAATCCATTAGTATCTACCATTAACAGCTTTAGACACACAACACAAAATATGTTCATAAAATGCACGACTAACATATGTGGAGAACATATTAGGTTCAAGAACTAAGTGTCTGCACCCGACTCATTAGGAAAAATAGCAGAATAAAATAACTTTAACATAACTTCAAGTGCTTAATATGATTGTTAAGAACAAAACTACATATATCTAACAGGTCATATATGCATTATGCGAACTTCTCGTGAAACGGGGAAATGTCAAAACGTTCAAAACATTTGTTTTTTCTATTATTAATTCAGCTAATTCTGTCAGATGGTTTGTGTTTAGTGTAAGAAGCATGGAGAATTGATATCATACTTCTTCGATGTGAATTATCCTTTTGCAGTTTAATCTCTCAGACCACTTTGCATGATCTGCAACGTCATCCCTGATAACCAAGCAGACCAATTATATTTAAGGGAATGGATCTTAGAACAGGAAATCACAAGGCATCATACTTGTGGGTGAGAAACATGTAAAGAGCTCCACCCATCATCTCAATTCTTCTTGCCAGTGGTTCTGCATATCTAGGACTGCAAATGCAAAACAGCAAGATCACAAATTAGCTCAGAAATTCAAATTGTGAAAAAGGTATCTAGCAAACCTGCACTTAATCTACTTTCAAAATGTATTCAGTCATTGTCTGATGTACAGATAATAAATGAAGGCGCAGGTTAAATCGGTGACTACCAGTCGACAAGAATATTTCCTTCCGGATGAACAATAAAATATGAAGCTGCACCAAATGACTTTTCCGAGTGGTATCCGCAGTGATAAACGTCCTGGTCAATTTGGATGTCCCATGATAACACATTAATATATTAATACATAACTTTGAAGTACGAAAGCATTTGTATCCAATTAAGTTTGTAAGAGGAGCAATCAGGAGGGATGAACAAGAGAAAGGGGGACTTCAAAGAGAAAAATTAAGTGTCATAGATTAATGAGGATTACGAAAACTATTTAAAGAACTAAATGAGAACATTTACTTGTTTAGGAGAAAATATATAGTCACGCCATCTCAACTAGAAGGTTGTACCTACTTGCTACACTAAAGTTGTATCATGTACAAATCACAGGTTTGATAAACAGTGGTAAAGCCAATATATCAACTATGCGCACTTTCTTCATATATTATAAGGATCTCGAACAATTTCATCAGCGGGGGAAATAAACAAGTTCCGAGATCCTTAATTTTAAACCTTGAATGCTAAAGGCATCAACCACACCAGAGCCCTGTTGTGATGCCTCATTTAAGTATATCATAATGAATTCAAATTTTAAACCAATATATGGGTTATGTGCACTTTCTTCATATATTTATAAGGGTTTAGGACAGCGGGTGAAAAATATGTTCCCAGATCCTTACTTTTAAACCTTGAATGTTAAAGGCATCAACCATGCCAGAGCTCTCTTATGATGCCTCATTTAAGTATATCATAATGAATTTAAATTTACGTAGAGTGAGAGAACTGCAGTAGTGACAAGTAAAACTTTACCACTAGGCGCCACTTTTTATGAGAAACTCATACCGGAATCTTATTCTCATCTATTGCAACTGGAAATGTGTTTTGAACTTCTACAATGTCACAAGCAGGTTCCTCGGTGTGGATTGAACTTGTTGGACATGAAAGCAAGGCCTGAAATGTTAAAAGTTTGAATGTGATGTGAGAACCAAACATGATGTTTAAGTGCTAAATTAACACCGAGACACTTGTTTGCATCAAGCCATCAACAGATGTGCTACTTCATGGAGCATGGGAACTACACTTCTGTGAGGGGTAAAAAGGTTCAGTTGATCTCAACATATCTCTATGTCTCTAGAGCTTCTTCCTTGTTTGAATAAATGAGTAATTAGAAGTAAGTAGCGACTTACAATACCTGCAAAGCTTTCAATCTTTCGTCTTCACAACTTGGCTGCTTATACACTGCCGACATGTCATCCACTTGTGTGAAGGTCCCCTAAAAAGTATCAAATGGGAACTGAGTACACATTTCCTCTTCTAAGTGAAACTATAAAAAACAAACATCTTCAGAATGAAGATAAATATCAGTTCGAAATTTACAGATATCCAAATAGTCTTTTGTGTTCCAAGTCTATGCATTTAATTAACTCTTTGTATGGGCACATAACAGAAACATTAACATGAGAATAATCAATTCTGTTTTCATATTTGTAGAATTTATTAGACGGGATTAGGTCACGCCCACAGGAGGAGTTGGTACTAGGCGGAGTAGCTTCCTAGTTTATTAAGTGGTGAACTGAACTCTCTCCGTATTTTTCAATGAGAGACTCTCACATGTGAAAGTTTTGAGTTATTAGGAACAATTTCAACACTACCTCTCGGCTCTAACATGTGAGGTTACTTTAAATCACAGAATCGGGTCAATAACGAAGGACACAATGCCTACCCCATCTAGCACATACGGCCCAATATTTGCTTCTTTTTGTAATATCCAAGTCACATAACCATCTGCTCTGATGACATGTAGAATTTAGTAGACGGGCCTAGGCCACCTGAGGAGAGAGAGAACACAATCATAGTCTAAGGAGTCGACCTCCTAAAACCAATTGGTATTAGGTGGAGTAGCTTCTTAGTTATTAATTATTGAGCAATTTCTTTATTTTTCAATGAGAGACTCTCACATGTGTCATTTCAGGGGTTATTAGGAGCAATCTCAACAATATTTATCATCATAAACATTACTAATTCCAGAATACACAAGTACGGGTACAAAACATGTCTCCTCGCAAAGGGAAATATCATATAACAAAATATCGTAGTCACCAGATCAATTTTTTTAGATTTTGGTTGTTATTTGGAGATGTTATTCTGTACATCTCATCTATATGTAACATATTCCACAAGATTCAACCCAAGTCACGACATATTCAATCGGACATTCCTGTTCCAAATACCTAAGTATGTTTAGTGCAATGGATAACAAGCACAGATATGCCATATATGTCATCGATTATTACATTCAAGAAAGTTCAGATCGTTACCGGAGCCATCCATCTGCAAGTGTCACAGTCTATGCATGTGTGATCTGCATATACAATTAGCCAATAAATACTTGCACAGAATGCTTGATAATTGATATGTAGATTTCAAATAAGCATTTTGAATTAATTCAAGCAGACTATTATGCAAAAATCTACCTTCTCCCACTTTCACAACAACACCACTTTCATTCATCCTACTCTACCTGCTTACCACTTAATAAAAAGTTACTCCACTTTTTTCGATTGTGCCTCTTAGATTATGAAGTGTGCTCTCCGGTGTGGCATAGACCCGATTACACTCTCTCCATATATAAAAATTGTTTAATTGTTAAGAGTCTATGAGTTTCACTCTAAAACCAATTGGCAATATTGGAAGTAGTCCAATATCTTATATATTGGTCCGAGAGTACATCGACTACCGATATGGGATGTGCATCCTAACCCTCCCCCTCACATGTCATCCAATCGTCGTCGAAATTTTGTTCGCCGGTATTATTTTCCGAAACAACAACGACGGGGTTGCACGTGCCTCATTAACTTGGGGTTGGCTCATAATACCATGCTAGGAGTCTATGGGTTCCACTCCAATTGTCTATAGATGAAGTAGCCCAAGATGTTATATATTGACCGGGAGTACATCGACTACTGATGTGATGTGGATGTACATATTAACACTAATGCCTAGTTTGTGATTCCTCTACAAAATTTAAGAGACTATTTCAATATGAAGTAATATCAAAAGTAAGCTTACTTGATAAAAATAAGATACTCCGTCCATCCCTAAATCATTGACACATTTTGACTTTGCGTAATCAACATAACACGATTTAAAACATAAATGTATCTTACCCTACCTGTGAAAACATTATACGAAAATTGATATTTCAAAAATATATATTGAAACGAATCTAACAAGATCCATGACTATATTATTTCTTCTCGTTCAAATTTCTAAAAGTTTGACCATGAAAAGTCAAAATGTGACAGTAGTTTAAAACGGAGGAGGTAATATGAGTATTTTGACTAACCGACAAAGAAGTCCCGTCAACATTCTGAGGTCGTCTCTGTTTTCTGGTTTGAAAGGCAAACGGAACAACTCCGTTTCGAGCTCCATTTCTATTTCGTTGACTAAATATTGAAGTATGATTAGGTAGATTGATTTGGGAGATGCTACTAACGGTTTTATGTTTGTTCTCTAATTGAGTAACCATAATAGATGATGCTACTGTGATTGCCATGGATTTTGCTCAATTATTTCGGAAGATGGAGGAGACCTATTATGTATCTTTGTTTCAGATTCTCGAGGTCTATTTATAAGAAAAAAATTTGAAAACTACCTTGGTCAATGTCGTGGTATTTGTTAAATGTTCTCCCGTGATTATTTGGGAAAGGTACTTTATTAATAAATGGTGAAATATTATTAGTATGTCCTCAGTTAAAGGTGTTTGAATGTTACTTTATTAGAGATAAAAAATATTTTATAGGGGTAATAAGGAAAAAATATGCTTAAAAGTTTATTGAAAATATAAACAATCAAACATTTTGAAACATGACAAAATTTCTAAAAAATTAAATATATTGAGACAGAGAGAGTATAATTTTGGGTGAAATGTTTAGATTATCCCTTTTCTCCCAAACAGTTTTTTCATCAATATCAAAATAGTAACACGGGCTCAACAACGTTATTTTCACCAACTTTAACTTCTCTATAACTTTTGCTCTGCGTTCTCTCTAAACTCAATCGAAACGCTTTTTGTGATTGTTCAACTTGTTGCATGTTTGTTGTTTTGTCTTGTGTTTTACAAAAGCATACAAAAAACTCATTCTAAGTAGCGTTTCTGCTTGCATGTCTTTTATTTGAGGTTTTAGACAAAAATTCAACTTTCATATTAAGGCATGGTTTTGAGTTTAAAATGCTAGTGCGTCGAGTTGGCTGAACTTTTTCAAGCAAGTACACATGTTAAAATATATGTTGCTTCTAGAAGAATCGTACAAGAGATAATTATTGGATGATATATTATAGGAGAGTAGTGTGTTAGACAAGTAATGACCCACAATTATTGGATGTTATATTATAGGAGAGAATTGTGCTACACAAGTAATGGGCCGCAGGTTTTGTTACCATAAGAGTTCTTACTCTAGTATAATTCTATCTTGGAGGCCACTCTACCTAGTCTATATAAAGAGGAGCTCGCAAATAAAGGCGCTTATTATTTAGTGTTAAGCAGCGAGGCAATATTTGTGTTAAGAGCTTTAGACTTTGCTCTAACAGACTGCCCCCCAGACACGTTACGGAACGACGGTTGGTGTTTTTAACTGATCTACACAGGTTACAGAACTTTCATAAAGCACAAGGATTTTGCGTTTAAACATAATGCTACATAAGACTTTTCAGTTCTCTACCAAGGTTTTCAGTTTTAACATAAGGGTTTTAAATTTAAAATAAGTGTTAAGTTTAAACACAAGGGTTTTGCATTTAAACACAACAATTTTGAGATAATCAACTAAAACCGCTTAATATCTTCTTGTAAACCGTTTATAATAGATTATAATCAACTATAATCTATTATAAACCGTTTATAATAGGTTATAATTAAATATAATCTATTGTAAACTCTTTATAATATGTTATAATCAATTATAATCTATTGGAAACCGTTTATAATAGTCTATAATCAAATATAATCTATTGTAAACAGTTTATAATAGATTATAATTAACTATAACAGTCTCTAATATAGTATAGTAACCTAAAATTTATTGTAATAATAGTGTATAGTATCGTATTATATTTTACAGAAACATGACGGGTAAGGAAATTATGCAAGAAGAAGAGGTTGAGATGCCAAGAAAAATTACTATAAACAACTGGGCGAATACTTCATGCCTACAACATTTTCGGACCTTACTGTTTGGCGAAAACATCAAGACAATGAGTGAAGAATACCACTTGATAGATACATTGTACAAGCTTGAAGATGTGGACATACAAGGTCCAACGTTAGCCTGGTTATGAAGAACGGAGAAGTTATTGAAGATAATGGTCATGTCAATAGGATTCTAGGTTTTAAAATATGTACGAAGATTTTTCAATTTGGGCCAACAAATTTGGCACTGATGTTGGGGTTTCAATTAGGAATGTTTCCACCAATGGACAATGAGGCTAGTCCATTGTACAATTTGTTTGTTAATCGAGTAGGGTAGTTTATACTGAACTTTGGGAAATTGGCTAACAAAGTAGACGAGGTGACAATTCCTGATAAAAATAGCGTTTTAGCACACAAATTTGTTGTTAATTATTTGGTCTATAACATGGTGTTTGTAAGACAATTGGGTAACTCATTTTCTGAGATACTTATCTATCTTGCCAACGATCTTGCGAGGTTTAATGCATGTCCATGGGGTAGGCTGTTATATGACGAGATAGTCAATGAATGGAGTCATGGCTTTGGCATAAGGGATGAGAGTCCAATTGGGAATGTGCATATGAAGACTGGTGCATTTCCATAACTGGTGTAGGCATGGAATTTTGAATGCCTGCGGGCTGATTATACTGGAATCTTGATAGAAGCCAATGTTGGGCCCCCATTGCCACATGTACTAAGGTGGAAAACTGTTAAATCTCCAGATTACAATTATAATTATCATTAATTATAATTAGTTATAATCCCTTACAATGCATTATAATTTGTTATAATCTGTTATAAGCCATTATTATCTGTTACAATAAGTTATAATCCGCTATAATATATTATAATTAGATATAATCATTTATAGTTGGTTATAATATGTTATAATTCTCTACAATAATTTATAATCACTTATAATCATTGATAATTTGTTCAATCTTGTTGTCACGTACCTTTCAAGAAAATGGGGTATTACAAGAGTGATGTAAGTTGGTTGAGACAGCATGTATGCCTTCTCCTCCACAAGAAGATGCTAATGAGCCCATTGAATCAGGTCATGGATTGGATATTTTACCATTGATCAGGAAGATGAATACGAAGATAAATAAAGTTTTTGAAAAAATTAATAAAAAATTGTTTGATGTTGAGGAGAGAATATAGGTTGTTGAGAAGAAGGTGCATAATAGGAAGGGGATTGAGAACCAAATTGTAATAAGGTTGAGGAATTAAATTTATTCCAGTTTAATATGGCAATGCATAAAATGTAGCTGAGGATAAAGCTAGGGTTTAAGGAGAATGAAACAAAGACTCCTGAGCTTGTTCAGGTTGAAGACTTCGAAAACTTTGAGAAACAAGTTGAGGATGTCCTTCAAACATTCCAATATTGGGAATTCACGAGCATCTCTAAAAACTGCATCCACGTACTCCACGATTTGTCATCATGATGCTATATCGTCTGGATGGGAAAAACAACGAGAAATATTGAAGAATACCATGGGTGGCTCCTACGAATGGTACGGTCCTGGATGTGGAGTGGATGTGGCTCAACGAGGACGTTGAGTGTTTAAGTGGGGGAGATTGTAATACCCGGCCGCAAAGTGGGTGATGTGATATGTTTGATTGGTACTACTCATACCATCAAGATGCATCTTCTTTTCGGTAGCCCAACTCAGAAGAACTCCAAAGTTAAGTGTGCTTGACCTGGGGTAATTTTAGGATGGGTGACCCACTGGGAAGTGTCCCGGTGAGCACGTGAGTGAGGACAAAACGTGTTGGAGAGACCCGTGGTGATTTGTGAGGCCAGTTCATCAAATCAAATAACGTTCCGACCCGGTGTTTCAGGGCGGGGCATTACAAATGACCCATCATATTTGCCAAAAACTATGATTTTTTTAATTGGAGAATACCACAATTTTGAAACGAAATGACTAAACTACCCTTGAATACTTTTATATTGCTAAGTCCACATTTCACATCTCATTATCGAAAAAATTTTCTCTCACTCAAAAAAATTATAGGTATATGTGTAAAGTTTGTTCTTTTGGTACTTTAATGTTGTTTTTTTAACAAAAATTGAATTTTTTAAATTGAACAGAAGATTGTGAGTTTAAATAATGTTTGAGCTATGTGTTTATGTTTTATGTGTATGTAAGTTGAAGAATTGATGTTGTTTTATAATAAAAGTTCGAATCTTGGGTGTATTATGTTGGTATAGTCTCGTTTTTTGATATGTATAACACCGTATAATTAAGTATAATCGAGTATAATATTGTATAATACATTATAATGAAGTCTAATCAAGTATATACTTTATAATATATGTATTTTATGTGTAGTTACAATTCATATAAGTTGTTTAATATTTGAATATATGTTGATATAGTTGAGTTTATTATGATAAGAAACTTCTATAATTTATTATAATCTCATGTAACAAGTTTTTTCTATTGAATTTGATGATTTCAATTTTGGTTTAATTATTTCAAGCTGAAGAATTAGAGAGTTCAAGTTCTAAATTAGCGCGAAAGACCATCAGAGAAAAGCTTCATGTTGAATAATAGAAATCTAATTCTTTTTTATTTTCTTTTTCTTTTTCATGATTTTCTTAGTCTTCAAATGTATTAATAAAAATTATTTGTTTCATATCCTAAAGAAATCAATATTTCTTTGTGCTTTGTACCAATTCTAATATATTAGTCCAACTTTTGTGATTGTATCCAATTTGTGTCCGATTCTTTAGGTTAATTAATCTATAGTATATATCATATCAATTGTAGTTGGGGTTGAACTATGTAACATCATTTGATGCAAAGATAAATCATGACAAATTTGAGTGCGTTGTGAATTTAAATCGATTACAACATATTATAATAGATATAATAGTCATTTGAACCCAAAGAACTTGTCTAATTCTATCAACTTTCCATTAAAGGGTAAAATAGTCATTTTCCCCCAAAATTATGATATTCTCCAATTAAAAAAGATTTTATGGTTTTGTACTAATAAAGGGCGTTGACCATGGTATCCTTCAAAATTTCTCGAAAAACGACGGACCCATTTCTTTGGATCAGCATCCGTCAAGTAATTATAAATGTCCCTCTTTAAGCTTCTTAACTTGTGCATGAATTCCTCGAACTCTTTCTCTGAAACACTTCAAGACAACACTTCTCAATTGACCGATGACGATCCGATATAAACACCAGATCTTCGAGGAACCCAATAACTTTGCGAAATTATTGAAAAAATCATGACCAAGCCTCATCACTCTTGGTAGCTGCCACCTCGAATGAAATATGTTACATTTGTCGATTTCCCTCTATAGATTTTGCAATGAATAATTCACCCATATACCGACCTTTCAAAAAACAAGCATCGACAATCATAACAGGTCGAATGCTTGATTCAAAAGCCAACAACATATGACCCTAAGCCCAAAAAAAAAATAGAATTTGAAACGTCTATCCCCACTCGTATCACAACTTGAATATGTACCTGGATTCCATTTTTCCAACAACCATAGGTACGCTAGCAAAGTTGCATAGGATTTTGCCGATCCACCCCAAACGAAATCCAACCCGGTTTCCTTTGCTTTCCATGCCTTCCAATAAGTAATATTGATACCGTAATATTTCCGTAACATATCCTTTATTTTGCAAGGAGCCAAATTATCGTCTTTCACCATATAAGCAATGACTTATGACGTCGCAATGCCTTGACCTGTCTTCACTTGCGTGTCCAACGAATATGTATGTTGTTTTACATACTGTCGAATGAACCAATTTCCTAAGAAAGTTGTTTTGATGCTATTAAGCTTGAAAGTACATCATTTGTCCACACAAACAACTCGAACTCTACTTTTGTCGGAGTGACTTATTCAAAACTCCCGATTTACCTTCATACTCAATACATGCATCACGTTATTATTGATTCCCTACCTGGACAATTTTCCCCAACTTTAAAATCTTTATACTGGTGTACATGTGTCGATACAATAGTAGCAGGTCCTGATGTTCCAACATTAGGTTCTCTGGTGGTATTTGGGTCATTATTTCCTGGAATATAATGAACTACCATTAGAACGTAATATTCATCATATCATTAATATATTGCATCATATTATAACTCATCATATTTCATTATAGTTCATTATATTTCATTATCTTTCATTATATTTCATCATATAGCTCATAATAGTTTATTTTAGCTCATTATATTTCATTATAGTTCATTATATTGCATTATATGTCATTATACTAAATATATAATTATATATCATCGTGTTACTAATGATTGTAGAAGAGAAGCCACGATGGGGTTGGGAGGCACATGTTGCTTGACAGATGAATTTTTTTTGCCGCATCAAAAAAAACGTCGCCTTCGTATACCTGTTGAAATGCATCATGCTCATTATCATCAAAATCTTCTCTTTGTGCAAACACACCGTCATAGCCAAATTAATCGTTAGAACTATCATCACAGCCAAATAGATCATTTGAACCATCATCATCTGGATCTTCTCGTCTCTATCTTAAGATTATCGCCCTCATGTTATCTATATCAGGTTCAAAATCATCCAGCCCAAATGATGATGGATGATGTTTAAACTTATCTTCAATTGGCACATTAGGATCTTGATTAACACTTCGGCTTTTAAATTGGACAACGGACCTACACTCACGAACATACGCCTTAAAAACACGTTCAACCTCCTTACACACATTGACATTTAATGGAACATTCTCCATTTACTTATCATCAACCAACAAATTCCTCTTACCCGTACTAACGCACAATGGGATCAATTTATTCCATCTCATATACAAGTCGATGAATGTTGCGACATCTTCGTCATTTGAAATATCATAAGGTGGCATTATTCGTTCATCTGGATAGCTATTACAGACAACTAAATCCACAAAACTATGAACCTCGTTGATTCCAGTTGATACATATATCAGCTCAATATGTGACGAATAGGTTGTGTCTCATGGAACTTTAATATACTTTGTCTTTGATGCTTCATACCTCCAAATATCTTCATCATTATTCTTCCATTGCCTATTATAATTGAGTATGACAAGAATATCTGCAACAAAATACCATATATATTATTATTATTATACGTGTAAACATGTCATTATAATGAATTATATTTCAATGTACTTGAGTTTATGAGGTTCCATTAAACATATATTGTAATTTACCCTGAATCTTCCGTCAAAAGTATGGCAGAAAAAATATTCAACAAAAAAAAATTGTAAGCAACTAAAATATTACGACCCCCATCTCAATTTGTTTGTCACATTTCCTTTTGCACAAATTTTTTAGAATATTTTAAATTCATCTCACATTATCAATTTTCCTTCATAATTTTGAACTAAAAAAATTCCCACTTTTAGGATTTCTAAAAAAGGAAAAGCGGACAAACATTATGGGATGGAGGGAGTAAATCGAATCATACCTTTTTTCCCTAAGTTTATTCCATGAATCTGAGTATAGAGGTCAAAACGAAGACGGGGCTGGTGTTCAACTTTCGTAAAACGTGAACTTTTTTTACTTTGTATAATGATGGAAGAATGACCAAAGCTGAATGTGAAGATGGGGGCAAAAAAAAAGTACCAGAAGGAGAAAGTGAAGATGACGATGCCGGTGAAGAGGTGGACGGTATAGATTGGAGGAGAGGGATGGAGAGGAAGAGAGAGTACTAATGATGAAAGAGAAAAGCTTTATTTTGGATGGATTTTTTTAAAAAAAAAATTAACGATGAGGTGAGATTCGAACCCATGACCTTTTCCACTAGCGAGAGCCTTTTTGGATGGAATTGAGTGAGTGAAACAGTTGGGAGAACTCACTTAATGAATGATAGTTTAGAAATTTCGTCTTTCCATGATTTTTGACAAATACCAAAAGGTGATCATGGTAGTTTGCAAAATTTCTCGACCGTTGATAGGGTACCATTAAGTCACTAATCAATTTGTAATCAACATGTATTAGCTAAACGGACCTTTTAACAAAAATAGAAGTACTCAAGAAGAGCAAAAGAGAGGAAACATAATCCCAATTTCCAGAAACAAAAAAAACGTTGATTTGACTGAGTAAAAATCCCCAAATGCAGATAGAAAGAGGGCAAAATTGAAATAAAAAAATTGTAAAATTGAAATCCACATTTAATTGGAAAGGAAAAGAGAAAAGATTTTATCAATCTTCTTTCTTTTCCAGCTTGCAGAGGTTGATCGATTTTAATTTTCCAATTTGGAAAATAAAACGCAGATTTTTCACTTTTACAGACTCATGCATTTTCCATTTTCCATTTTATATATATACATTCATGTATACGTCACGTATGACGTAGCTGCATGCATTGAAGATCACCTAGGGCTTTGATTCTCGCTAAAACAATGGTAATTTTGTTTTTTGTTTTTATATATTTATGTAATTTGATTTTGTAATATGAAAACGATGTTTGTTATGATTGTAGGTTTTTATTTATTTAGTAGCATTTCTGCAATTATGTGAGCTGTATTCATAATATCGACGCTAACTCTTAATAAGCACGATTAGTGTTAATGTCGTTTATGTGCAATTTTGGTATCTTAGCTGATCTCTCGGCCTGGAACAAATTTTGATGAATCAGAGCTAGTTAAGGGGAAATGATTTTCCCGCTATATTTTGTTATTTTGGATCCATTTTTATACTACTAGTGTAGTGTCATTATCACAACTGCAATATTTCATCACTTTTTCGAGAAGTAGTATTGTTTGGATACGATATCTAGTTGGAGAGACAAAAATAGAAGTAATGTGTGTTTGCTATCTATTGCGGTGTGTGACATTGTGGAGCGTAGACAACTGTGTCTAGAGGGGCAATCAACAATATGTGGGTCAATGTTTCGAGGAAAACAGAATGAGAGATTGGCTAAGTAATTAGGAGTCATTTTTTGGATCCAGAGGAGCTGTGTATGATTCACGGCATTGCAGTGACTCGTGGTATTAATGAGTAAAACAGAATGTATCTGTTGAAGCTAAGAGTGTCAACTTTGTTGGGTCAGAGTCTTGAAAAGTACCTTAATTTAGTGGGGTTGAGCTGTTTTAGAGTAAGAGGAGCATCACTTTATTTTAGTATGAATCATATAAACGGCAATATGAAAAAAAGATAGATTTATGCACATTATATGTGTTTCCAATATAAGAGAGCATATGTAGTTCTTATGAGTCAAATCTGAAGAAAAGTGGTTTTATGTGGAAAGGTGTACTCTGGATCTCAGGTTATTTGCACATGGCAAAAATATGTAGATCTGTTCTATTGAATCGGAAGTTAGGATGGGAAATTGAAAACAGCTCCTTTAGTAAAGAGACCGATGCATTATGGTCATTTCTTGCAGAGTACGGAGTCAGACAAGTTATTCTGAGACTTTAGACTGTCTCCTACATTGTTACTGCAGTTCTACTGCGTTTCTGAGCTGAAAAGCAACATATGACTTCTTCTGCTGATTGGCTTTAGTTGTAACTTATTTTGGTCAAAGTTTCATTGGAGCATGATGTGTTCATGTTTATACGGATCATTGGACTCCTAGTTTTACATAATTGAAGCATCTCCATCACATTCATAGTGAAATACTGTGACATTCACCGAAGATGGTACCTAAGCTTTTTAGCCAGCATATTCTTTGATATTCACGGAATATGGTTGCCTACGTGTTTTAGACAATTTGTTACTGTCTTCCAACTAAAAATTTGTTTTATGTAACCATCTTACCTTACTATCAAATTAGCATAAGCAAAACCTCATGACACAATATACAAAGCTTCGACTTGCTATCTTTGGTCTTGAGGGTTGACCTAGAATTATTTAACTACTTGCAGACGGATTCAAGTATTGCTGTTGGATCTCTTGTATGGGTGGGGGACCCTGATGAAGCTTGGATTGATGGTGAAGTAGTACAAGTTAATGGGGAAGAGATCACAGTAAAATGTGCCTCAGGGAAGTCGGTGAGTGTCTTTCTCTCTTAGGCTTTCAAACATTTCAGTCCAAATGATTAAATCATCTGTTGAATTTCTCCTAAATTTGTTTCACCTTCATCTGTCAATTTTCTGCTTGCAATTTTTTGCAGGCATGGACCTTATATGTTCAGTACCCCTCTGTTTCAGTTTCTCTCTCTCTTTTTTTTTTTTTATCATGGACAAATACGTATCTTTGAACATTAACCTTATACATATTTAACAAAAGAATTATTGGATGTTGTAACTAAATATTTTTATAAAGTCGAAGAAGAGAGTTTGTACAAGTAAAAAACGAGCCAGGTGTACTAAATATCTTAACCTTGATCTCTAGGTTACAACCAAGGTATTAAATGCGTACCCCAAAGATGTTGAAGCTCCTCCGGCTGGCGTAGATGACATGACTAAGCTTGCATATCTGCATGAGCCAGGTGTTTTGCAGAATCTTAAAAGTCGGTTTGATATGAATGAAATTTATGTGAGTATATATGTTTTTATTCCTCAAATCTTTACTTTTTCTACTTAAGATTATCTCTGATATGATTACTGCATTTTTAGTTTCCTTTTTACTCTATTTTCAGACATATACAGGTCATATATTGATTGCTGTTAATCCATTCCAAGGATTGCCTCATCTATATGAAAAACATGTGATGGAAAAATACAAGGGAGCATCCATTGGGGATCTCAGCCCTCACCCTTATGCTATTGCTGATACAGCTTACAGGCAATTCGTGATGCTCTAATCTGAATTTGGTTACTTAACTACTTCGAAGATGCTTTTTCAAATAACCCTCTTATTATTGCAGGCAAATGATTAAAGAACGGATCAACCAATCAATATTAGTTAGTGGAGAGAGTGGAGCAGGTAAAACAGAAAGCACAAAGAACCTGATGCGCTATCTGGCCTATATGGGTGGGAAGTCTGAAACTGGTGGACGAAGTGTTGAGCAGCAAGTCCTTGAGGTTTGTATCTTGACTGCAACATATTTTAGATTACAGCAGTTTCTATGCATTTTAGGTTTTGAGTGGAAATTATAACAAAGTATTGATGCATAAATTATTATGTTGGAAGGATATTTGCTGGTAGTATGACCCTACTTTGACCTTGACTGATTTCTCCTCTTTTATTTTCCTTACTGTTACAGTCAAATCCTGTTTTGGAAGCATTTGGAAATG
Source organism: Echium plantagineum (assembly GCA_003412495.2). Classification (NCBI taxonomy): domain Eukaryota; kingdom Viridiplantae; phylum Streptophyta; class Magnoliopsida; order Boraginales; family Boraginaceae; genus Echium; species Echium plantagineum. The sequence goes on along the minus strand of CM016566.1, from coordinate 29,988,061 downwards.
CTAAGACTGTGAGGAACAACAACTCAAGGTATGCATTTTTAAGATAATAATTTTCTAGTTTGCAGAGAGCTTAAATATCTGCCAGCATTCTTCAATAAACAATGATTTATAATGGCAGCCGTTTCGGTAAGTTTGTGGAGCTCCAGTTTGATGAGAGGGGGAAAATTTCAGGAGCTGCCATCAGAACTTATTTGTTAGAACGGTCACGTGTTTGCCAAGTTTCTGATCCTGAAAGAAATTATCATTGTTTCTATATGCTATGTGCTGCTCCGCCAGAGGTAAACTTATTCTCCTTACTTCCAAATGATCTTTCATCTTGCATAGCCGAGCTGAAAATGTGTTAGGTTAATGCTGATGCTTCACACTATAATACCTTAGGCGTTCAGTGAAGTGCAACTGTAGCACTTTATTGAACTCCACACCATTTATGTCAGACTTAAAGGAAACAGACATCACGGAATTAGTTCTCTTTGCACTTGTTCTGGTATTAAGAAGGAAGGAAAAAATTATCTTTGTTAGTGGAACAAGTTAACATTTTAAAGATGCTTAGCTAAAGATGTAAAATCTGTTAGAAAACCTGTGTTGTTTTCTATGTAGAATAACTATCATGAAGCCATTTTTATATGCAACTACAATAAAATAAAAATCCATATACTTAAATCAATTGTTTTTCTGCCTCTTTTGTTTTTTTCTAGTGAAGGGATTGAGATGGACTTGCCTTAGCTTGCTGACAGTATTTCATACTCTCTATAAATGTTTTAGTACTTAGGGCTGGAACCTGATCTTCGAAATAATGTTTTCTCTTGTAAAGTCCCTATCGCGAGGAGAATGAAACTAAAGTTTCCCTTCAAATTGTTCACTTCAAATTTTTCGTAAAAGGATCAAGCTATCTACAAGAAAGCAATATTTTCTCCTCTTGTAATGTTTCTATCTTATGGAAAAAGGACAGAAGAATTATTCTGCAAATCCCTAACTTCACAGATACAGCAAAAGGTCTAAGCTATCCACCAGAAACCACAAACAGAGAAATGACCAAAAAATTGCTTCTTGTTCAGTAGAACAGAGCGAAATTATTCTAGTGAGTCGTAAGAGCTGAAGTGCTGAACTGAGACTAGGCCTTTCACTTTGCAGCCTAATCTTTTCCGCCTCCTAGCTAAGACTTTTTACAATGGGTGATGCTCATGGTAGTTCATTAAACCAGATCAATAATTCCCCATACTTGTCAGGTGCCATGTATATATACATCAATCATTTTTTAGTCCATTCCTTACTTATATGGTACTCGGTAATTTTAATGAGCAATTGGTGTTTATTTATACATATACGAGCCATTGTTGAATATGATTATCATTTTTTTGTTATAAACTAGATTATATATGGTTAAGTTATGTTGTTATATTTCTAGAAGTAGTATTTAAATATCTTTAGTTTATTTTCTTTCTAACGGTTGTGCTGTTAAACTTTTCTCTCTGGCATTTATTTTTCTCTTTTCTCATATTAGGATGTCAACAAATACAAATTAGGAAATGCTCAGATGTTTCATTACCTCAACCAATCCAATTGTATTAGTTTAGATGCAATAAATGATTCCGAGGAGTACATTGCAACAAGGAGGGCAATGGAAGTTGTTGGTATCAGTCCCGATGAACAGGTAATGATTACGGATACTATGTACATATTGAAGATAGGATATTTCACTTTAATTTTGAATTGCAGGATGCAATTTTCAGAGTTGTGGCTTCAGTTCTTCACTTAGGCAACATAGAGTTCAGTAAGGGTAGTGACAATGATGATGCTGAACCTAAGGATGATCAATCTCGCTTTCATCTACAAACTGTAGCTGAGCTTCTCATGTTCGTGATTTTCTTCTGTTTTCCCTTTTTCATCTATTGTTTCCAAATAGACATGTGCGATAGGCTGTGCTCTTGATTTTCTTAAATCTTCTTTAGGTGTGATGAGAACTCTCTGGAAGATTCTCTATGCAAACGTGTCATGGTAACACGTGGTGAGCGCATAACAAAATGCCTTGACCCGGTTGCTGCAGCCCTCAGTAGAGATTCTTTCGCCAAAGTCATTTACTCGAAATTATTTGACTGGTCTGTTTGTTTTTCAAACTGAATTACATGAATATACGAATCTCTATCAGGCTACATCAGTAAAGAATCCCTATGACTGTTTCACTAGAGATAGCTCTTGGACCGTTTCACTAAACATAGCTCTTGGTAACTGGTCAGGCTCGTATACAAGATCAACAATTCAATTGGGCAAGATCCTAAATCGAAGTACTGCATCGGAGTTTTGGATATTTATGGATTTGAGAGTTTCAAGACAAACAGGTGCTTAACTGGTACGCTTTTGCTATCAGTATATTTGTGTACTATTCTGTTCCAAAATGTAGTGGCAATTGAAACTTTTCTCACTAAAGACCTCAAACCAACTTGTTTTTTTTCCTTCAATCTATCATCTCCCATCATTGGGTATGTCACAAATTTTATATATAAACACTTCTTTGTACCAATATAAGCAAACTATAATAGGTTTATTAATAGCTGTTTAGTCTTAATTACTAATAGTTAAACTACATTCTGTCTGTTTCGACCTCACATTTAATTTTTTCTCTGTGCAGCTTTGAGCAATTTTGTATAAATTTGACTAACGAGAAGCTGCAACAACATTTCAATCAGGTTTCAGCCAACTAGCCTTGTTTATCCCCACATATTTTGGGACCATGCAAAATTTCATGATGAATATATCTATGCAATGAAAATTTTACATCTGGAGACGAACATATGTCAACCCATTTTGATGAAATTATATTCTTTTGGCAGCATGTTTTCAAAATGGAACAGGAAGAGTATACAAAAGAAGAAATTGACTGGAGTTACATAGAATTCGTTGATAATCAAGATATTCTTGATCTTATTGAGAAGGTTTGTTGATAATTAAGTTCAAATTTCAGCCTTGTTGCTGAATGGCGGAAATTTGTCCATAGATGGTTTCAGAAGTACTCTATTACACATCGACTGCCTTTTCCATTATTTATCTTAATGTATTTTTACCTAAGTTTTTGCTTTATTGAAGTTGGAAGCTACCTATTGCCCCCCCGCCCCCGCCCCCGCCCCCCCCCCCCCCCCCCCCCCCCCCCAATTTTTCCTGGGTTTTCATAGTTTCTGTTAATTCTTTGGTACTGCTAAGTTGAGTAATCTAGGTGATTTATTCTTTACAGAAACCTAGCGGAATAATTGCTCTTCTCGACGAAGCATGGTGAGTTGTTGAGGATTATATTCTGATGGACCACATATCTCTTACTTCTATGCTATTTATAAAACTGTGCTATTACGTTTGATACTTAATGATTGCAAATCTTGTTGCAGTATGTTCCCAAGATCAACACATGAAACATTTGCTCAGAAGTTATACCAGACATTTAGTGATCATAAGCGCTTCAGCAAACCTAAATTGTCAAGGACCGACTTCACCATTCATCATTATGCTGGTGAAGTATGTAGCATTTAAAAATTTAATGTGGACGTCTTGATATTGTGAATGAGAAAATTACTGAGCTATTAGAATATCAAATGTGTACTTATTACGGCCTATAAATTAGGTCACCTATCAAACCGATTTTTTTTTGGATAAGAACAAAGATTATGTTGTGGGTGATCATCAAGCACTGCTCGGCTCTTCAAGGTGCTCCTTTGTCTCTAGCCTTTTTCCACCTTCACCAGAGGAAAATTCTAAAGCATCAAAGTTCTCATCTATCTGTACTCGTTTCAAGGTCTGTTTGATTAAAATGTGCTTGATTAATATGAAATAGTTCATGTTTTCACTGGCTTGATTTAGCTTCGTCTTCATGCAGCAACAACTACAATCCTTGCTCGATACACTTAATAAAACAGAGCCACATTATGTTCGTTGTGTTAAACCAAATAATTTGCTCAAACCATCTATATTTGAGAATCAAAATGTGCTTCAGCAGCTTCGTTGCGGGGTGAGTTTCATATATCAATGTTTAGGGCTGCCTCTGGATGTCTTGTACTTTAATGTGATCTTGTCTCAGGGAGTTTTGGAGGCGATCCGAATAAGCTGCGCAGGCTTTCCAACAAGGAAGACATTTGCAGAATTTTTGGATCGCTTTAGTGTGATTGAACCTGATGTTTTAAATGGAAGGTATTTAAGTGAACTGTTTTATTTTGAAGTTCTTCTAGATGATTATATCAGTAAAAATTAATGTTCCTCTTTTTATTTTATCTAGCTATGAAGAGGTTTCTTCTTGTAAGAGGCTTTTGGAAAAGGTTGACCTTAAAGGTTATCAGGTATATCTCAACATGTTAGTCGTAACGTTGTATTTTATCACCAGTTTTCAGGGTCTTCGATGGGCATTGTTTTCATGTTCACTGATTGCTTTAAGTACTAATTATTTCAAGTACATAACTGATTTGTCTTTTTGAGTTGTGATTTGTCTCATTGTGTTACGTTTTTTCTAATGTGCTCTGAGTGATGGCTGTAATGCTTAACATGAAAAATTAAGAGTTGGTAAAGTTGAGAAAGATCTCAATATTTATAACGATATTTCAGTATAGATTGTAGTTACCTTGGACATGCAATTATTGCTTGGGATCTACTCGCAGACATGCTTGACCAATTTCACTTATATTGTTGCATAAGCTGTTTTCTCATTCTTTCTAGTGCATATCATCTCATAGTATTACTGCTTGACAAACATGCCTTTTGTTTGTATGAAATATGATTCTCGTTGTCTATATCAAGTTATAATATATTTAATGATATGCTTACGCAGACTTGTTGTAATTGGTAACCCCATGATATATGACTTGCTTTGTTCTCTGAATTATTTTAGTTGATGTTTTGTTAGAGTTCACCCGCGGGCTCAATTTGTCAAATTCGTGGATAAACTGAACATCTAATTGACTGAATCTCTAACTAAATTTAACCTCATTACAGATTGGTAAAACAAAAGTGTTTCTTAGAGCTGGGCAGATGGCCCAGATTGATGCATGCAGAAATCATGTCCTTGGGCTATCTGCATGTGTTATTCAAAAACAAGTACGTTCATACTTTGCACGCAGTAAATTCATCTCATTGCGTAATGCTGCCATTCCAGTACAGACATTTTGCAGAGGTACTTACTAATTTATTAATTTTATGTTTGCATTGAATTTTTAAGAGGCTTTAATGATGCTAAGATAATTACCAAGAAAGATGGCTCAGTAGGTGAAACCATTTTTCCCTCTTAGGTATTCTTGCTTGCCATCTATATGAGTCCTTAAAGAGGGAAGCTGCTGCTTTGACAATACAAAAGGAAGGGCGCATGTTTCTGCGGAAGAAATCATACAAAACTTTGTACTCCTCGGCTGTATGTATACAAACAGGAATACGAGGAATGACAGCACAATGTGACCTACGATACAGAAGAAAGATAAATGCTACGATAAAGATTCAGGTAGCTAAGTTAAAATGGTGCTTTATATGCCCAAGTGTTTATACTTCAAATAAATAGTCATGCTTCTGCTCTCAAAACTCTCTGCTCTCTCATATATATAATTACACAAGAAAGATCATTTGGCAAATAGTCGTAGTTAAAAACACTCCTAGTATTATGAATATCTGTTTCTGGTTTCACTTCTTCCTTCTTTTTCGTCAATCATTTTATGCAACCATTTCAATAACTGTCTTAATGTTACTTTAACCTTCCATTAGATCGAAGTTTCTGTTTCGATTTAAATGCATTTATTAGTGTACCCGTGCTTGTTTTAAAAAAATTAAATGTTCAGAGTAATTATGAACCCTTACGGGGAATCCGGATCAAATGTTTGGCAGAGTGATGGGCATAATAATTTAACTTAAAGACAAATTCATGAGGGCTTTTAATGGAACTCTTTTCCCCCAATTTCAGTTGGCTTATATGAAAATCTGCTTGAAAAATTGGCAACATTTTCTTTTAAGAAATACAGAATAATATCTAAACTTTTTAACAATAGATAAAGGGAAAAAAATGGCTAGACCAAGATGAGTCCTGCTCTTCTCTCTTTTTTAACCTTATGATTCGTAGAAAATATCTAAGGTTATAAAAGAGTAAAAAAGGCTAGACCAAGATGAATACTGCTCTTCATTCTTTTCTAACATTATGCTTTGTACCACTCTAGTTTTATTATCAATGTTTTGTTTTTGTATGTCATTGACATCAACAGAAAGCTTTTTGCAGTGTTATTGTCGACGACACTTGGTCCGTTCTTCTTATTTGAGGCTGAGATGGGCAGCAGTGAGTATTCAATGTGAATGCAGAAGCTTTATGGGGAAACAAGAACTGAAAAATCTTAGATTGGTTAGTTTATTATTCTTATTTATTTTTCTATGCTTAGTAGTGATATGTAATTTCTACCTTTTTTTTACCGGAATGGCCCACGTCATAGGATGAGTGTCTTGGCTTATGTAAGTCTTCTTAATTTGATAATGTGATGCAATGTGCTTATGTTTCCTCCTAAAGTGCACGAGGGTCTTATATTCGCTATAAAGTAATCAAACAAATTTGTAAGTCTGTGATATGGTTCAAGGATGAGTTGTGCTGATGTTTTGAATTGCTTATATTGGGATCTTTTTTTATCTTCTTAATATCCTTCATAAGTAAACTTTTATTTACTTAATTAAAGCTTGTGAAATGCATCATTCTGAAGCCTAGACCTTGGTTCATTTACTACCACTGGCATCATTGATCAACCATGTTTCTCATATTAGGGTGCAATTGAAACTGCTGCCCTCCAAGAATCCAAGATGAAGCTGGAAAGTCAAATTAAGCAGCTGACTCTAAAACTGGAAATGACGGAAAAGCAAGTTGAGGAAATGGCTCAACAACTGGAGCGTGAGAAACGTATGAGGGTAAGCTTTAGTATTGCTGGATTGACTTCCTTAGTTGCATATTTACATTTAATCAGTGTCTCTACTCCTAAAATAATGCCCTTGATTGGAGCAAAATGTGATCACCCTCACATTAAGCGCCCCCTCACGCCGAAGCAAAATAATGCCCTTGATGAACATACTTTCTTGGGTTCTAAGACATCATTCTTCTGCCAACTTAAGACATGTTGGATTAAGATGTAACATTTGCCTTTAGTTCATTTGAAATAGGTTAAGGTTGGTATTCGAAGTCGCGAGCAGCACATCTGTAGTGGGGAACTCTTTATTTTTCTCAAATTTGATTTAGGGAAAACCCTTAAAAATAATTGAAGGTTGGTAAAAGGTTAGAGTATACAACTAAAGAGGGCGAAGAATAGTGGAAAACGAGATGGAAGGTTGGGTTCAAAGGACTAAGTAAATTCCCACTAGAGTAGAAATTTATCGCAGGTCAAGTTAGTACCAAATGAGCAACCTATCCTTTTTCCTAACTGAACTTGTAGTTAAACTACTACCACTCAAGTGACTCAACATATATCTCCTTTTAAGGGCTTTCCCTGTGTTCTAAGAATTTAAGCTCTATCTCACTCATTTCTTTTCCAAATTGTGGCAGAGGTTGTTCAATAAATTTATTTCATTTATAGTTAGCAGTAGGTGCTCATTGTCAACACAGAATATGAACCTTCGGCTCATAACAGTTCTTTCAAAATATCATCTACTTTTGGGATATGTTGTTAGGTTGAGGATAATGAAAAGTTTCAGTCAGCTTTGGAACACATTAAACTTCAATATCAAGAATCTAACCAACTGCTTTTGAAGGGATCCGATGGAGCTACTGAGCTTAATTCCACTATAGAAGACGCTTCTGTCAAGAAACAACCTCAGGAACTGCCCAAGGGCCTTATAACGGAAAATGAAAATCTAAAGGTATGTTGCGGGTATCATGTCTTGCTTTTACAGAGGCGTTAGTGCCACTTATTAGAGAATTTGAGATACTTGTTTTCCAAAGTGCGAGGCCTCCATATCTTAAATACAAATGTTGGTCAATACTTGTTTTTGCTATAACATGCAGGCCTTGGTTGATTCATTAGAAAAGAAATTAGGTGACACTGAAAGGAAGAATATTCAGTTGAAGACTTCTATCTCGAGGTTTGTCATACAAATGTTATTTATATGACCGTCTCTGTCCTTTGCAGAGCTCTATTTCCCTTGGTAGCAATTTCTGTTATGTCATTAATACTTTTGACATTAAAATATCAGAATTTGTTAATTTCTAATTAATCTGTGTATTTCCTTGCTACTCGTTGGTTTATGTTCCTCTTAGACTTGAAGAAAAGCTAGAATCTACTGGTCAGACTCCGAAACGGCCTTCGCCAGGGGGTACGACATTAGATACTCAGGTAGATGCTCCCGCATGTTTTTTTCTCCATTGAAGTCAACCTTGGTATCTCTCTCACGCCCTTCTTGTTCTCTTACAGGCGATAGCTACGAAGTCTTTCTCTCAAAAGGTAAGTTTTTTGGGGCACGATTATGGTGGTGCCTATAACTTTACATTTCCCGCTTGGGATAACCTGAGAAGAAACCGTGAAACAATTTCCACCCTTTATAAGCCATTGTAGGAATAGTTTGACTTGTCACTACTAAAGAGGGACAACTGAAGTAACTGATAATCATGTTCATGTTGCAGGAACAAGCAGATTCTCTTATAAAATGCACGTCACAAGCTCATGGGTTTAGTAAGGAGAAGCCTGTTGCGTCGTTTACCATATACAAATGCCTTATTCACTGGAAATCCTTTGAGGCAGAGAAAACAAATGTCTTTGACCATCTCATTCAGATCATAGGTTCTGCGATTGAGGTATATGTTTTTAAGTTTCTAAACTTAAATTACTCAGACTATTACATGCCGCAACTTTACAATTGCTAATGAGGTCCTTTCATATCATGGTGCAATAACTTAGCCAAATAAATCATTTCTGGTGTGACAAGCCTCGCCTCTGTTAATGTATTCAACCAAATAAAAAGAAAATTATTTGTCAAAGAAGCTGCCTATATTATGGATGATATTATAGTTTGGGAATAATATAACCACTACGATTAGCATAGTGGCCTCTGGGTATAATCGCTATCTAGATACGAGACTAAGGTTCGAGTTCTTGCATTGAAATAAAATGAAAATACTTGATGTATAATACGAGGAACATATATTCTCGATTTACAAGACATGTAGGCTTACAGTGAAGATAAACTGTGAAAGGTTATATTAAGATTTTGCTAATTGCTTTATCTATTATTAAAACTTTCAGGACCAAGAAAGGAATGACCTCATGGCTTATTGGCTTACAAACACATCAGCTTTACTATTTTTAGTAGATCATACTCTGAAGACACCAGAAAAAGCTCCCCAACAACAATCATTCTTCGGAAGGATGTTCAGATCATCTGTGACAGACTTGCCAATTAGTGGATTTGAGGGGGTGAAACAGGTGGAGGGAAAATATCCAGCTTTACTTTTCAAGCAGCAGATCACTGCTTACGTAGAGAAAATTTGTGGAATCATTCGAGATAACGTGAAAAAAGATTTGTCCTCACTTCTTTCTTCATGCATACAGGTAATCCATCTGTTCTGGTCGTGTTACTTGTTATTTTTACAGATACCTGATTGTATGCTTTCTATATTTCGGCATTGCAGGATCCAAATAGCGATAATTCTCCAAGTAAAGATTGGGACGGAATTATTAAATGTCTAGATGGGCATCTAAGCACACTCAAAGAAAATTATGTAAGTTCAATTTATTAGTACTCCATGACTGATATTATAATGTCGAAATTCTGATCTTGGTCTTTTTCATTTAGGTGCCCGAAATCCTTGTCCAGAAAATCTTTACCCAGGTTTTTTGCTACATAAATGAACAAGTTTTTAATAGGTATTGAGTTGACCACATGAAGGATCCCATGCTGTTCATATGAACAATTTGTACTAATACTTATGTTCTCCTATGTTACTGCAGTCTTCTTCTTCATAAAAATTTGTGCACATTTAGCAACGGGCAACATATTAAAGTCTTGTTGGATATACTGGAAAGTTGGAGTAGCCAGGTAATATAAGAGTATTGACATAATGATTCAGCTATCGTTCTTGAGAGATTTTGTGGGTCTCACTACCTTCCCGATAAACCTTTCTACTGAACCTTCATTTGTCATATTGCAGCATGCACGTTCGATATGGGAAGAGCTAAAACATCTTAAGCAAACAGTAGATCTCTTGGTATGGCCTCATTGCTTATTAAAGAACTATATATGAGCCTCTATTGCTGCTGCTGCGCTCAGTGCGCTGCAATTGTTATTTTATGCTACATCGTTAAACAAGCTAAAAGTCAGTGCTTTGATCCTGGGATTGGCTTGTAATACAGTATCATTTACGATGTACCTACAAAAGGGTTCTTCTTGCGACTCCCATGACCCGACCCCAAGCCTGCACTCCATTCATTTTTAGTTATACTGTAAGAAACAAAATGAAAAAACAGAAGAAATGATTAACTGAAACGTTGCCAAATGTATATTATTATGCATGTCTTTAAACAACTGATCTAAACTGTAAAAGAAAAATATGAATAAGATAAATGATAGTGAATTCTTTGACGACCAATGTATTAATTACGGCGCAGGTTATTGGAAACAAGTCTGCCGTGACTTATGATGATCTTGCAAATGATCTGTGTCCGGTAAGTGGGCGTGTCTTTGTATATGTACTTCTTTTATATCATTTTGTAAAGCATGTTTTCTCTTATGATTGTTAAATTTTCTTCCAGATTTTAAATGTTCAACAACAATACAGAATCTGCACACTGTATTCGGATGAAGAAAACACTACTAGAAATGTAGATCCTGAGGTAAGTTCTCTTGTTTCCAACATTATGCCTTCCAAGTCCTGGGTTCATCTTTTTATTTTTCATGTATTTACTTATGAGTCTTTAGTAATAATTGTAGCCCTTCCATCATTGCGACTTATACAGGTTATCTCCAGCATGAAGGAACTCATCCCAGCTGACTTTAATGAAGATGATACGAGTACATTTCTGTTAGAAGACAATTCAAGGTACAAACAAATTTCACCTTTGAAAATGACTCATCTTTTTTATCTGAATCAGTCACCCATGATTATTCCCTGGATTTTGCAGCATTCCGATCTCGGTTGAAGAAATTAGTGGTTCCCTATTTCCGATGGATTTCACAGGCGTAAAACCGGTTGCTGAACTTGCTGAAAATCCAGACTTCAAGTTCTTGGTATGACCTGTCTACTTCTTGTGTCCATAAGTAGATCTTCCACATGTAGATCCACCATAGTGTATAGTTCCCTCCGGTCCGTTCCCGGGTTGGGTAGGGGAACATCCGAGCGATTGCCTGTTTTTGTAAGGTAGATCTTCCTGTTAGGTCTATCAAGTAAACTTGAATAGTATAGCTTTTCAATTTTCAGTTAGAAGATCTTTGTAAAGTATAGGTTTAGATAGGTTGGTAGAAGATGGAGCAAAGATAGTGTTTTAACACATTGCAATCACTCAATTTTGCCATCAACATTCTTTGTAGCAACATGTATACTTCAATATACACCATTCAATTAACTCTAGTTGACAGTTTTTTTTTGTTTCTTAATTAGCGATGAGTTATGACTACAGTGGTAGTACAAATAATGAATACAAAAATTCCTAATTAGTGAGTTCGAGTATAATATGTAACAAATTTGTTTCCAACAAGGTTGGAACTCATGACCTCTTTCATGAAATATTCGAACCCAACTTTAGTTGACAGTTTTGATTTCCACATACCACAAAATATCTGTCATCACATGAAGGTAAAAGTTGTTAAAGATCATAAGAACATATTGTCATGCGCCCATTATTTTGTATACATGAACGTATGGAAGGACTAAAACTAAAAGGCTTATTTTCATGTTGCACCTGTATTATTGCCCATATTTTAAACTAGATTCTAATGGTTTTTTAAGTCTCAATTTGCACCATATATTTCAGTTCACCCCTAAAATTACCAAATTGAGACTTAGGAAAGTAATAGAGCAATTTGAAATTTCGACAATAGTACAGGGTGCAACGTGAAAATAAGCCAAACTAAAAAGTATTATGTTGAATATTTAGTTATTGTCCAAAAACGTGGGCAAGTTGGTGGAGTAGGGAAGTTCCGGACACCACTATATAAACACCCAAATAGTGGTTTTAAAAAAGATGAATGACTTAGAAGAAATATGGGATTCCGCTTCTCGCGACAACGTGCTTAGTCCCACTTATGGAGTCAAATCAATACGTTGCCCTTGGGTGAAAAATTATGAAACACTAAACTTACAAATAGGGGGAAAAATAGTCATTTTACACCTCAAAAAACACTATTTGGGGAGTTAATCGAATAACCTAGTGGAAAATGCTCCCGCTAATTAGCAGAAGGTCTTAGGTTCAAAACTCACTTCATCGCTAATTTACAAAAAAGAAAACACTATTTGGACACTGTGCTGGTGTGAATAACAACTCCGGTGAGTTTGTGATAAAAAAATGTTGTAAATTCGATTCAACCTACCAACCTGTTTTTCTTGTTGATCACATCGCACTAGATTTGCCAATTGTGATTTACATGTCTGCCGTGGTTTGTAACTTATTACGCTGAGTTTCAAGTCTACCCAGTACACATTCAATGAGTAACGGTCAAAGATCTTGTTACAAAATAATACAATAAAAACTACGTAGATTTATAATGTAAGGATAGAAGAAAATTTTATTCGATCCAGATGTGAATGATGACAAAGAGCTAAATCCCTGAAGAAAAGACAAAAACTGGTTTCACAATATGCATTTTCGAGTAGTTGGTGTCTACACACTTCGTCAAACACTTTCAATTTTGGTACTACTAGTGTAATTCAATTACCATTCTAATTTTCTTGTTCCAAATCAACATCCAAACACAATAAAAGATACCTCAAAAAGGTATTAATTGTGACGAAGGCTTCATATGGTGACATCTGGTGGCATCTGACCCAAACTTCCATGAGGTCTTGAGTTCAAATCTCGTTGGACACAATTAACTAACGAACACATTTGTCTGTTAAGAACTCTCAGCTTTGAAGCTAAGGTTCACAATAGCGAAACCTCTCAATTCTCTACAAATAATTACTTATACAATTCGTAAATGCTATTGAACATTGATATTACATTGATTTACTTGCTCTATATTTAAAAAAAAAAAAAGTAGAAAAAAAAGAATACATTTGTTTCAAAAACTGCCATTCTACTGGCAACAGCAGGCTGGCCCTTATTTGGCTACAATCTTGCCTTCAATTAGATTCTACACTCATTTGCCTCCCAAAGGTCACGTTCTTTCATTTCCATCGACTGTTCGACACACCAATGGTGCAGTATCGTACTATAAATGTAGAATCATCGTTTGTTCCATCGTCATCATATCCTAGCAAAAACCCATTTTACCTAATGGAGCTCCATTAAAGAACAGAAACGAGAGCTCTTCCAGTTGAAATGCTTACCCAATAGTTTTTATAAGGGAAGAGTAAAGCCTGGATACGAGTTGCCAATGAATCACAATATACAAGCAACGTCCATTCTTGCAGCCTCGAATACTATGGGGAGAAACAAAATCCCAGCTGCAAAAAAAATTGCAACAAAACTTTATACCCAAAACTTAGAGAAGCTTGCTGGTCCGCCGCCGTGATGGCCCACCAGGAAACAGCTTCATAATCCAACCTAGAACTCTTTCAACAACCTAACATAGAAACAGCAACAACACCAGAAAAGTTAAATGAGTTGGAATTTAGAAACACCTGTATGATGAAATATGAAATCGAGTCACTGTAACAAGATGTCAGGAAGGTCTAGATATATAAAAAATGAGATCCATACCTCATCTCCTTCGTCAGCATACGTGGTACTGTCATGCAGACTGCGCGAATCAACTTGTATTACTGGAGCATTCCCACTACCCATACTTTGTGAAGTAAGAAGTTCCAATCTTTGTGTTTGAGTTTCCAGTTTCCTAGTTAACTCCTTATTCGATTCCTATGTTGCCAAATATGCACAAAAACCAAACACTACAAATGAAGGAAAATGTTCGACCAAATCTACATATTTATAAACGCTTATCCATTGTAATATTAAGGGTGATGAGCCCAATTATTCATAAAATTAATTTTCATCCAGTAGCAAGTAACCTAATGTTAGAGGTTAACCCTGTTTGTTTTGACATTTATAGTGATTATATGAAGAAAAATGATTAACTTGTTGAACATATCTAGGCATTTAAACATATCTAGGCATATTTTATGATAAACTTATTCAACTTAATCAATTTACTAATTTTTATTTCAAGCAGAAGCAAGACCAAAAAGGGGGCTGTTTTTTTGGAAAGAGATACAGATTCAAGCCCGAGTACATTTAGCAGTTGTGTACAACAACTTCTTCATATAGTGAAAAACTTATATAAGTATCCTGTAGATATATCTTGGACATAGAAGAGTTTTTTCTGCATCCTTTATAATAAGCTGCAGAAGAAAGATGAAGTCAACCACTCTCTTAATCAATGACTTCCATGTGCAAGAACGTGAAGAGAACACATGTACAGCCTTTCGCATAAAAAACTGACTCTCTGTTAATATTCGAACTCATGCCAGATGTCATGCCATTGTATCGGGGAAACTAACAGGGCCAACTTACCTTTAGTTTAGCATTATGAGACATCTCCGTTGACAAAGCTTGGACTAATTCATCTTTTTCTATTGCAAGCTGAAAAACACCAACCATAATTTCATCAGTTCTCCCAGTCATATATTAGGATATGACAAAAACTATGAATTAACAGGAGATGATTTCACCTCGGATATTAAGACACTGATATTCTGAAATATTCTCAATTGGTCAGGAGGAACAGTTGAAGATAATTCATCAAGATCAAACAGTTCATTCTCATTTGTAGATGAAAAGCTGGGTGCATTCCTATCCATAGTCTCAGTGGTTAAGACAGCATCATTAGCATCCCCTGGAGTGTCAAAAGCATCAGTAAAACATAAACTACATAAGTAAACATATGAAAGGGAGAACAAAAAATATAAAACATACGAATGGGGGAGAGAGGGAAAGTACTTCCGACAGACTTACAAAGTAGCAGACATGTTCAGGATGGTCCACGATTACAGTGTATGACAATAGAGACAACCTCTTAACTTAAGCTACAAGGAACGCATCCATAAAATAAATCCATGAATTTATGCCACAGATTCATTAGGTATTTACTAACTGGGTATAAATGTATGGAGCAAAAGGGTCTGCTCAAGCATCAACAACATTTCTTTCTCTTTGCTTTAAATGCCAACTGTAGAAATATACGATACAGTAGATTGCCTAAGTAGGCAATGGATTGTGAAGGTGTACACCTAAGACAAAACATTTAGAGATGCAATTGACTAAGCACTTGCATCAGCAGTAGGGCTACAATGTGTACACCATAGCTAATGTCAACAGCAGCTTTGATGAGACACATTTTTACATATTTCTTAGTCAACTCGTAATATAAAGAGTGGAAAATATCTAAATAGCCTATTCTCAAGAAACACTAGAGCATATAACAATCAGCCAACAGGAACCCAAAACACAGTACAACAAAGCTCACCAAGATCCATTGTAGAAGTTGAGGCATCTTTACTATTTGTCACACTCTTGCCTGAGTCGACTAACTTTCCACTTGCAGAAGCATTCTTTAGTTTTGATTGCAATAGCTTCTTCTCTGTTCACGAAATGAATTAGAAAGGCAAGGCTGCCAAATGAAAATGGGCTCTTGATTTTTACACTCCAACCACTGATAACCACACTCAAAATTCTCACTTTTATCACTCATTTTGCTTTTGGAAAGTTGCATAGCAAAATGAAATAATATTTACCAAGGATATCGATGTAATTAAACACCAAAAGTGGAGTGTGATCTTCACTTGATGGAGTGTAAAAATCAAGGTTTGGTTATGCAGAGGTGCATGCGTAGTCGCAAGGGATGAGATGCATAGTAATTCAACATATGATCTGACAGGGTAGATGTATAATTGGGGAAGGGGGAATTAGAAGTTGCTCGTGAGGCCCAATCTACACAACACAACGCTCAAATATGTCCCACATACCATTCGCTCATCTTTGAAAGCAAAATGACTGCATCTTATACGCTCACTAACAAACTTCTTTAAATCAATTTAAAAGTAAAGAAAGTCAAATCCCAAAAATTTACCATACCAGTAATCCATAATGTTAAGTCAGAAATCAATTAATATATATGAACTACAAAGCTATAGTGGAATGAACTGAAAAAGGAAGTATAACTCTCTTGAAATCTTTGTCCGATCTTGTGCTTCCAAAATATTTTCTTATAAGCTCAATTAACTAAATAATCAGTAAAAAAATTAATTTGTTTGCCGGGATTGCTAAAAGAGTTTGACACCATAACATGGGACCTCGGACCTACCTCACCATGTTTTTTCAATTGACAAACAAGGAAGAAACCTCACAATTTCGATCTTATGATATTCATCAACATGAAAACTCACCCATTCAGATGTTCCACAGATTGGTTAAGAAGTAGGAAGTACTGAAGAAAGAAGAGATACCTTCTTGTAAAGCATCAATGGTTGAATGTAGGTCTCTAATATCCTTTTCAAAGCTTGACATTCTCTTTCTGCTCATTACAAGAAGGCAAAACTTAAATTTCATCAAGGTATATAGATAACCGACTGATGAAAATGATGATTGGTAGATATCACAAATAATACTAGAATTGTGTTTGAAGAAAAAGCTCCACACTGAGAGAAGTGATAAACATAATTCATACTTCAGAGAAGAAATTTCGGACAGTCTATTCTCGAGCTCCCTTTCCAGCTTTAGCTCATTAGACCTCAGTCGAAGTGCCTGCAGATGTTATGAATTCAAGTCAGGATAAAGACAAAGTAGAAAACATGACAAAGCATACCAGACAAACCACACAGAATGCATCAAATGTAGAAGAACAAATAATTCCAGTGCAAGGATGAAACATTTTAACCATTCATTCAACACAAAATAGATGCCCATACACAAATCAGGAATGTTTTGTGTTTACATGACAATTTAAAAACAAGTAGAAGTTATCTGCATATTCTTGAAATAAATACCAAAACAGTAGCACACACATATAGGGCTAGCAATTTCTATAGCCAAGGACTCCAGTATTATCTGCATCTTTAGTGTCTAAGATATCGCAGAGGTGAGATTGATGGAATGATTATGATATATACATTGGCTTGAAAACAGATCATCTGACTCCACCATTTTTAATCCTTAGAATTCTGGTGTAATTACTAATAAATTAAATAAACTTCAGATGCCACACTACGGGAACTATTTCATAGATTTTACACATTTCCAACATATAGATTATTATCGCCATTAAGGTTTACTAAGGTAAAATTCAAGATATGGTCTCGAGTTCAAACCTTGCTAAAGGTGACATGGGAGCAGAAATTTTATAAAAGAAAACAGAATATTGTGAATGATTGGGACAATTATCCTATGTGGCTATGGTTTGGAGTTTCCTTCCAGTTCGTGTCACTTCTAATATGCCTTTATACGGAGGAATATTTGCACTTCAATCATATTTCAGATGTGAAAGAAGACATCCAACAAGACAGAATCAACTACCTTCTCTTCCAGTTCTATAACTTCAGAAGCCAACAGATTTGCACGTTCATCAGCTGCATTACACTCCAACAGAGCATTTGACAGTTCATGCTTCAGAGATTCAAGTTCCACCTGTAGGGATGTGCACGAGGCAAGAAGTTACACGCTCATCACTTGAATTTTTAGATAAAACAGAGGCTTCCAAGCAAGGGAATATGAGCCAGATATAAATTAACACCAGAAACCACGTTTGAAAGAAAAGAATAATATAACGGAATCAACAGCAATATAGGAAATAACGTTTTGGTTCATAATCAGGTTTTTTAAATAATTAAATAGCCAAGTATGAACGTAATTGTTCTGGCGCACGACCAGCTGAAAGTGGGAAAGGGTGTGCCTTGTTATATACAACAATATACTAGCATCTGCACTGACATAATTTTTCCATTTAATCTTATCAAATACCGCATTTTCTAAGTGCTTTACTCAATTAGGATCAAAAAGGAAGGAATAATTAGGTTTTAAAGTAAGTATCAGGTTTCTACAAAAATATGAACTACAAAAAATACGTACTGACCAGTAGAGCCTTGATTTCTTCTTGTAGGCTTTCCATCTCACCTCTTAACTGGGCAACTACACTACCCTGATGATACAAGGAAAAAAATACCATATTAGTATCATAATGCACTAACCTAAAAACGGAGATCAGCGTTTACATATTTAACAAAATGATCATATCTCAAAGATAGCAAAAAAGTGAAAGAGCCTCAAAGAAAGGTGAAGAGAAAGAACTATTGGATTTCGATATAAGATTGAAATGAGAGTTTAAATAACTAAATTAATCAAGGCCAAAACTTAATCCCTCAAGAGATTGAACATTTCTTTCTATACAAATGCTAAAACATGGAATATTAGGTTATCAAATAGGCTGAATGGAAGACCTCTTGAATGATTTCCATATCAAACAAGGTTAGGTCTTTATAGATTTATCCAAGGCTGTTTCAATTTAACTACAAGCGAATTTGATTAATAAACCAAATAAGAGCTTCAATTTTTCTTAATATAACTTATTTAATATACCTGGTTTTAGAAAATATGCATATATACCAAATAAGAGCATCAATATAGTTAACTAACTTTATTTCAGCAATGGACATAATAGGTTGTAGTACATAAGATGATAGATAAACATACTTAAACAGAGTGTGAAAGAATCATATGTATGTAACCTGCTGGTTATAGCTGTCTGTTAAAGATGAATTCTCAGCAGCTAAGGACCCTGCCAATGTCTGTGAAGCTTCAATAGCTCGTTGCAAAGAGAACTTTTCTTGCGTCAAGTCTTCAATATGCTGCAAACAGAATATAAATATAATTGGAAAACTATGCTAGCTTTCCACCAGCATAAATAGAATATATACTTCATGTATGTCCTCAAGATAGCCAAACTTTCACTCTAGGAAGAATCAAATTCATGCAGCATGATTATTAAATTTTCTTTATAAGATGAACATTGAATTCTCATAGATTAGTATCGTCCATAAGTTGATCAAAACTCGAAGACATCGCACACAAATATGATTATAAAAATTAAAACAGAAAAAGTTACTTGTAACCTTACGATATAATATATGGGTTCACTATCCCAAAACAAATTTAATAAGTGAAATAGGTAACCAAATCTAAAAGAGGATCAACACGTTCAATGCCTGATGAAAACATCAGAGACAAGACAATATCTCTCCACAATAGACAGAATAGGAACTTAATATCCAATACATGCATACTAGGGGGTAAGAACTTGAATAATAGAAAGACAGACAATGCAGTTCTCAAAATACAGTTGTGAGTTGTGACAGAAGGTATATCATATTTACAAGAGACTGAACCTGTTCCAAAGCAGCAAAGTCCTCATTCTGCTTCTGTGAATGATATCCCAGTTTGTTCTCATTTGTTCCATTAATAAGATGTTTGCCCAGGCTTACTTCTTCACCAGACCCAATCAAATCAGCAACTCGATTTTCTCTAGAAGATGATTGCAAGGGATCAATAAGGGAACCAAAAGGATCAGCTTTCTCTGGTTCAGTGAAAGAAGATGTTGCCGGAGGACCTTTAGAAATATTGATAGTATCGAGGAAAGAGGGGCGAGATCTCCTGTTATTTACTGCTGTGGGTTGGGTGGTCGCAGAACCCAAACCTGAAAATCTGTCAGATGACCATGATGATGAATCAGTTCCGTTAAACATAGCACCAGGACCAGCAGAATTACTCTCTACCACTGTGGGACTCGCAGACTTGTGTCCACCATAACTTTTATCAATATCAGAAGCATTTGCCTTCGTAGAACTCGGAGGTCCTATAATAACAAATGCAAGTCAAGTTCCTTTTCCAGGAACAAAGATAATTGTAATAAAAGAAAGTAGCAAATGTTAAGATTAATAATAATGATAGTAATAATAATGACGATGATGATGATGGTAATAATAATAATAATAATAATAATAATAATAATAATAATAATAATAATAATAATAATAATAATAATAATAATAATAATAATAATAATTACAACAGAATGCAAAGATGAGAAAAAGACGTCGTACCCTCTTTTGATGGGAACATCTTCCTGTCATCAAGTCTTTCTGAATACCCTGAAATGTCTTCAGCAATAAACCTTTTGGATTTTTCAGGTAAGACATTCATAACTGAAGAATAAGAAGTTTCAGGACTTAAAGTCACATTATCCATCAAACGGGAATTGCCATATGAAAATTTGTCCATCCCATCATAGTTGATACTAGAATGGCTGGAGGAGCTGATTATCTCCTGAACTGGCAATATTTGAGAAGATGTGAATTGGTCAAGCTCCATCTCATGTGAAACACTCCCCGTGGTTTCACTTCTCTCCTGATGGTGGGAGTTTGTCTCATTGGAAGACTTTGAAACATGCGGACTCTCTGATTGTTTGTTAATATGGTAGATATGAGGAATAGAATGATCAGTACTTAAGTCACTAGAAGTGGTAACAACATTCTTCACTATGTCATCATTAGCTGAACGCCTGATGACCTCTTCACTAAAAGACTCGGATGTAGAAGCACCATCCGGATGTACAGCGGATACTCGTCCAGCTTCTGAAAGTTGATTATCCTGAATGTTTCCATTAGAAGCATGAATTTGAGTAGCCTGTGCAGCCTTTTTTGCCTTCTCTGCTGCTTTCTTCTTACGAAACTCCTCTAGCTACATACCAGTAGATTTAAACAGGGTTACTAGTATTCAGAAAATGCCAACGAACACAGAAAAGGAAGGATAAAAAGGACCAACAGGGTGTTCGACTAAAAGTAGATTTATCACAGAAGAAGCTCAGACAAAGTTTAAAACAATAATCGTACGTAGAAGAAATACCAACTACCATGGATTGAAAACTACATTCCAATAAATCAATGTGACAGAAAGAGAGAGCAAGAACTTCAGCACCACATGCATGCAAGAAATGACTAGAATTAATACTATACTATCTCATAACTCACAAGTCACAGGTCATCTCCTAATTAAGAGGGCAACAAAGGATACAATTGTCACTAAAATCATCAAACCAAACAGGTCAACCCTGAGTCACTGAATCAAGAAATATGAGCTGATTTTAGTATATCTAGTTTCTGCTCCAGTTGCATTCACATCCATAATTTTTTTATTTTCAAGGCGAGGCTTTGTACAGAGAATATTGGACAAACCAGTAGAGAGGTAAGATCATTTCAGGTTTCAGTCTGGCTTTAGTTGCATCCACATCCATGATTTTTTTGATAAAGTTCAGACTCTTCAAATTAACCACACTTCAATGCAGACAATTACAGCTACAAATCTAGAGCCCCTCAAAGCAACCGAACATTACATGAAACTCGTTTCTGATTCTGGAACAGTGATACCCCCTAACTGATTCTAAAATAGCTGATACATCAAAAAAACCAAAATACACCCTCTCGCAACTACTTCTCCGATGTTTCATCACTTTAAAGCTTTTGCATCCTCTGGGCATGATTTTAATAATTCTAGATTCTCATGGACTTGCAACTCAGCAGGGTGGGGGGGGGGGGGTGATTAGTTATTTGAAATTACAGAGTATTAGCACCCATACTTGTAGAGTTCACAAAGTTGGCATAACAAAATCACTAACTCAGCTAAACCGTAACCTCTTTTCATCTAACATTTCTTTTTTCTTATCAATTCACATCCTCTGATGAAGGGAGAATTATGCTCTTGTGATATTTAGCCCTTTCAAATTGAATACTTTAAACTAATAACTCTTTTCTCGAATTAAATACTACCATAAAAACAATGAAGTTCAATTCACTACCTTTACAGAAAACAGACAATAGTTACACAGGAAATGTCATATACATAAGCACGATGGATAAAACTTCAGCCGTATTCTATGAAGCATTTTCTTTTGCTTGGCCTCTTTATTTTTAGCCACTGCTAAGCAGTCAATCATCTATGAAAAATCATAAAGTGACAATTTCGCTCTTTTGAAATATTCATTCCTTCCAAAATTTATACTTAAAATGGTGAATCTTTTATCGAAGTATTTACTAAAGTGACGATAACACTCTTCTCAAATATGTAGTTCTGGTAAAATTTATATTGCGAAACAATTAAATCTGTTCCTGAAACAGTTACTATCCAGAACAATCATCGTGCTCGTTTCACAACCTTTCACATAAAGTATACAAACAATCGTGAAAGGAACAAACACAGATCAGAAAAAGATGCATTAAAATAGATAAATAAAAATAGCACACAATACACTTAAAATAATCAGAAAAGACTACATTTTGGTTAAGCATAATAAGAAATTAATAACTAAATTATGAATCAATATACCTTTCTTCTGCCGGCTTCCAATTCCTTTTGCTTCTTCATTTCCCAAATCAATTTCCTCGAACTACCAAATTTTCCACAACAAAATCACACGTTTCAGTTAACACGTCAAATCATGATCTAGCAACGCCAGACAAATGTGCATATATCTCAGAATTGACTGTAAATTGGGGATTCAAATATTTTGCAGAAACGGAGATCAACAGTGACTGTATGTGTTGCAAAAAATCAATTTTTTCCGATAATTGGAGATCCAAAACTATTTGAATAAAATTGGAATCGGACCAAATCTAGAAATTCCAAATTTTGGTAAATAAATATTTGAAAATTGCAATGAGAAAAAAAAATCTAAAAATTAAAATTGGAAACTGAAAAACTACTTGAATGTAATTGGAATCAGACCAAATCTAAAAAGTAGAATCGCGAAATGGGATAAGAAAAATCTCAAAATCAAAATTGGGAATTGGGCGCTATTTAATCAGAAAAAAAAATCAAAAATTCGAAATTGGGAATAAAAATAGGAAACTGGGAAATTAATTGGAATGAGAAAATTAACCCTAGATTTGAGGAGGAGAAGAAAACAGCAGCCGATGGGATCGGAGCCGATGAGAGTATAACGTAAGAAAATAATGCTACTATATATGTTTTTCATTTGAAACTGTTATTTCACATTTTTTTCAATTTATTGAATTCATGCATTTCGAGGGGGTAATTTAGGTTGGAGGAAGTTAAATTTTAGATTGGAATAAGTTTTTGTGTGTTAATTAAATTTGTATTGTTAGATCGAAATTTTTTTAAATTTCGGATTTTATAGAATCGGGAATTTGGCAAGATTAGCACTTCTTGAAGAGTTTTTTAACTTGGAACACTCTCCATTTTTTTACAAAACCATAGCACCTCCCCTTGAAATTGACTAATATACCCTTAATGAAATTCACTTCATCTTCTTCATTATCCATCTTCTTTGACCCTTACCCCCAACCACCACCACCCCCTCCCCCTTCAAAAATCACCCCACCCCGCCCTTTTGCTGGAAACCGCCCTCAACCCCTTCCCTCCCTTTGCTCGAAAATCACCTCCACCCTGGCCCCCCGCTAGTTCTGAATCTCACTTCTAACCCTGCTAGTTTTAATCTCGCATAAAAGTCAAGCTCCGCATTTTGTAATGCTACGTCAAAAACAGTCCGAAACAAATTTCTAACCATCCAACCATGAACTGCCTTCCCCAAACTAAATCCTTGCGTATCATCATCCCCAACAAATTTCTAACCATCCAACCATGAACTGCCTTCCCCAAACTAAATCCTTGCGTATCATCATCCCCAACAAATTTCTAACCATCCAACCATGAACTGCCTTCCCCAAACTAAATCCTTGCGTATCATCATCCCCAACACTTATATACACTTGCTAAAGTAAACTCATTAAACAAAACAACACCTTCACTAACCATCAATCTAAAATACTCCAGCCATTTTCTATAAAGTGTCTCCCGCTTCAAAAACCCAGAAATCAATAGTCCATGATTGAACATCTCTTTGTGGCATTTTATCGAACTGTTTCTCGGCATTACTAAAATCAGAGGCTTTCACATACAAACTAAGTATATAATTTGAAACTTGTGTATTATCAATTGAGCAAGATTTTATGGAATCAACATGCAAATTCTCAACTTGGGTTAATGAATAGTTATGGATTTGATTAAAGAAGATATTATTGAAGAGCGGAGGGAGTTGGGTGTGGTTTCCAGCAAGGGGGCGGGGGTGGGGGTGATTTTCGATGAGGGGGAGGGGTTGGTGGTGGTGGTGGTGGTTGGGGTATTCTTCTCTGCCATTGATTGTTGGATGCACATATACTTATAATTGCCTTATTGTTGGGGATGATGATGGTAATGGAAAAGGGCAGCTATGGTGGTTTATGGTGGGCTGTGGGGGTCGCTGGTGGCGTGGAGGGGTGGGGGTGGGGGTGGGAGAAGATGAATAGGGCGAGAGGTGTATTTCATAGTAATTTTATTAGGTGAGGGTTCTATCATTTTGCAAAAAAATATGGTGGGTGCTCCAAATTAAAAAAATCCTTCAAAGGGTGCTAGTTTGCCAAAATTCTCTGTAGAACCCATTGTTAATGATTCAGGAGTTTTGAAGACGACTCCATCGTCCGTGAGAAACCTGAAATTGTGTAACACAACTTGCGGGAAATTGATATAGTTTAGGAATTTTCCAGACGTGTAGAACCCATTGGTCATACGATTCAGGAGTTTCGCAAACGACTCCATCATCTGCGAAAAACCTGAAATATTGCTGGTGCAATTTCTAAATATTTTTTTTCTTGGTTTGAAAAGGTGTCACTGATGTTTCTTCGTGCTTGCAACTTTTTGTTCGATTGTATGGCGTTATTTAGTCTTGACAATATACAATCTCAAAAGCGCATTGATTCATACAAGAATTACAATGCTTAGGGGGTGTTTGATAAAAAAAATTCAGAACTTAATCTATAGATAGTTTCAGACCTTTTTTTATTAAGTTTGTTTGTCAACTATTTTTTTAAGGACCGAATCAAATCAGATCTGGTCAAAATCATTAATAGAATTTTAAGTTAAAAATCTTAACTTAATTTTATTGTCTGAATCAATTCAGAAGGCATAAATATTAATTTTTCATATATGTCCTCTCTCAATCTTTTTCACGTCTTTCTTTTCCTTTTCTTCTATCACGTTTGTTTATCTTCCCCACATCTTTCTCCATTCCTTCTCTATACACCTGAAAATTAAACTTTTATTCATAGATATCAAACAAAAAAGCAAGTCACTCAATCAAATATGGGGAAAATTTAACCCTTTTTATTTATTCTATATAAAATTGATATTGTAAAAATATTTAAATATTTATATTTTCAATTTCTTGTATTTCTTCAATAAGAATTATTTGATTATAATGTTCATGTGTAAAATTGATTGGAGCTTCATTCCACAAATTTTTATTATCTGAATGATTTATTTGGTAAAATATTCACTTGTGTGCTCAAATAATGATATCAGACTTTTGTTTACTTGTAGTTGTGACAAACAATTTGTTTATACCTTGCAGCAAACAGTGAATTTTTTTTCAAATATGAGATATTCACTTCCCTAAAAACAAACAAAATCATTCATCCATTATTGGTATATAGATACCAGAACAAATCAAGAAGAATGTTTAGGAATTTTGGAGGTTATGATATTAATTTTAATATTTTATGTTTATTAAATATAAATTGTTTATTTAAACATATTTATCATTTTAAAATAATTTATAAGTCAATTAATATTTATATGTAATTTTTGGGAGGTGAAAGTGAAATATATAACTAAATTGTCAATGGATTAAGGTTAAGGCAAAATTATCATGATTGCTCATATTCAGTCTTTTTCTTTGAACCGTTATCAAACAACTAAATAGATCAAGTATTTAGATTCAGCTATAATTCAGTTTCAGCAATTCGGCATTCAGTCACTTACAATAGGAGTTCATATTTCAGATTCAGTTTTTCAGATTTATCAAACAAGCTCTCAGTGTGATTAAATGAGTGATTTAAATATAATTTCAATACTGAGGAAAATTAATACCATAAATCATTTCGATTTTTATCCTCACAAGAACACAAGAAATTATCTTCTTTTCATACCACACATCTAAAGTCTTGTCTTATCCACCAATACAACCTTTGTAGTTTGTATACTATAAAGCATTGTATTTAGGAAAGTTTTCATTAGTAATTAAGGCATAGTTACAATTGTTATTGATTCTCATTACAAAGTTAAAATTAGTATATATATTTATCTCTTGTAATAGTTGTTAAGGGTGAAATAAAGACAATTTTTCAACAAAGGGTGCATAGACATCGTTAGTGTGACGCTTTCACACTCTTTTTTTTATATATGTAATTGTATGCATAAATATATGGGGTGTAACGATAGTATTTGATAGGCATGTGCACAGTTCGGTTCGTTTTGGGCAAAAAAAAGAACCGAACCGAAATTGGTTCGATAACGGTTCCGTTCCAGGTCGGTTCCGGTTCGGTTTCGATTCTGGGCCTCATGTTTTGGACCTAAATTTGAGTTCACTTTCGCACTTGAAATTTTGGATTTGTTCGTTCCTAACTAATATTATTATTATTTTTAGGTTCAAATCTAAGTGTGATTAGTATTGTTTTATATTAAATATAACTCATAATTAAGTTACAAAAATATATTCACTCTATATAAGTTTAAGGAGCTTCTTTTAAAAATAATTTCAAAATCCGTATACACATTCGTCACATGGTACCACTTTTTAAATATATATAATATATATATATCCATATATTATTAGATTAAAACATACTCACTTATTTATTATTATTATTATTATTATTATTATTATTATATCATACTAACAATGAACAATGATGAATCTTCTTGCCAATTATCCTTTATTAAACTTAATTTGTTCTACATAAAATTAGTCATCGGTTCGGTTCGATTTTTATCGGTTCTCCCATAAGCCGAACTGCATCCGCTCGGTTCCCTCAAAGGCGGAACCGTATTCGATTCGGTTCCGATCTGTTCCAAAAAAATCGGTTCGGTTCCGGTTCAGTTTCGGTTTTCCTCCCCCCCTAGTATTTGATGGTAATATTTATAAAATAACGGACACATGAATATATGCTTTTCAATATTCAATGATTCTTGAATGTAAACCTGTGCAATCAACGGAGTATCTCAATTTTGTGGATTATACAACATTTTTACAAATTACAGTATAATACAAACAATGGATAAATGATATCTACCAATATGTCTTTCACTTAATTCTCAGAGAAACTACTTCTGGTTCTGGTTCTGGTTCTGGCTCTGGCTCTTTCCTTTCTTTTTCTTGTTCTTTTCCATCATCTTCTTTTTCTTTGCTTCAGCTGTTGTCCATGTATAATTCGAAGGGATTGCAAATGGGTCCTGAGCATTTTCTAGCAGACTGCTCGTACCACCCGTAGAAGTGCTAGCGTCAGAGTTGTAGGGGGATTTTATCCACTGAAACCAAGATGAACTAGTGGACTGCGTCATTACTGGGATATCTTGGCCAGCAGTGGTCGGACTTGTTGGCGGAGTTAAGAACTCATCCAACGGCTGTAGTTCTTCAAACTTTGTGAAGGTAACCAATACTCTAATCGTTGGAATAACTGGAATTGCAACCTGAGAACAGAAGATAATGAAATGAAACAGCTTATGCCAAATTGGGAGAAAGAAAGGTAGTCTGGTATCTAATTGCTCATTTACGTTAACACGAACGGAATGAGATGGGTGCTAAAAGTGGTCCTAATTACTCTTCTGGATAAAAGCCATTCTGAATGAAGTCAACTTATCGTAAGTAGAACTCCCCACGTCCCCCATTAACATGCTCGTTCCATCATTCGATATTACAACAAAACTTCCTTGCTAGAGAGGATCCACTCTAACATTAATGTTCTAAGATTTTACATCAAAAGGAGAGAAACATGCAAACGATAAGGACAATATGCAGTAAGAAAACATACACAACCAAAATAAAATACTACCTCCATCCCTAAATGATTGTCACATTTGACTTTTGTTGGTCAATAAAACACGATTTAAAACATAAATATCTCTTATTCTACATGCGAAAAAATTATAATAAGTTGATATTTCAAAAATATATATTGAGACGAATCTAACGAGGTCCCACAAGACTATATTATTTCTTATCGTTTAATGAGAATTCATGATCAAATTTTATTGTAATTGACCACAAAAGTCAAAATGTGACAATCTTTTAGGGACGGAGGGAGTAGAAAACAAATCGTCAAGAAGAAGAAGGAATTGAGGAGACATAATGAACACATATACTAGAGTTGATGCAATCTGTATACTCCCTCCATTTCACAATACAAGACTTTTTCGTTTTTCCATGTCTAACTTTGATTAACAATAACTAATTAATTACAATATAAAAATTTATAAAAAATTACTTTTATGAAAATACTCTTCAATAGAAATTGATCGATATAAATTTTATGTTTTTTGAACTAAAGAATAGAAAGTAATTGACGGTCAAAGTTGGACACGCAAAAACGAAAACGTCTATCAAAAAGAAGGAGTAATGTTTTGCAAGTTCATATACCTGCACATACTTTAAAAAAGTAAAATACAAATGGAATATATCAATTCAAGTCTTAGTCATATTCCAGATACACAATCTACTCCTACCACTAATTGATTTTAATGGACTTTCTTACTTTTGGAGGCACAACTTCAATTATCAGATTACTTTTTATATACATTAAAAAAAATTAATTGAAAAACAAATTCAATGATCTATTAAAATAAATTGGAGGCAATACTAATCATTATTCTCTCAAGATACACATTCTAGCAAATGAAATTAATCATTCTTAGGTGCGTGAACACAACATACCAGCCTATTAAATAGAAAAAGCAAATAGAATAACAGCAACTTCATTCTCTTGTGCAAATTATTCAATAATGTGACAGACGATAATGTTTACAATACCCTAAAACAATTGATATTGTACCAGAGATATCGAGATTCCATTTGAAAATCCTTTTGTTTTGTGTGTTATCTTGTTTATGCACCATTATAAAAACCACGTATAGAATGACTTACTACAAACATGTTTATATTTTGAGTCTTCACAAAGCACGATGATAACACATTATATATTTATTTTTGGAGACTAGTAAATAAGCTGGTCTCAAGCCGGAGCTTAGCTTACTGACGTTAAAAATGCTTATCCTGTGAAAATTTGTAAGGAAAATGCATTCATAGATGAGGATCAGCCTCTCAATCAGCCCTTCCCAAACCAAACCAAAACAAACGAAGTCTTATCTCACTAATTGGGGTCGCCAATGTGAAACCAAGTCTCCTTGCAACTCTATGTTAAGTCACGATTTAAAAATAAGGCATGGCTTGGGTTACTAAAGTCAGGAGAGAAGACTTTCATATTTAAAAAGAACAAGCTGGTCTTTCTTCTAATCAGTCTTCTTAGGACGCAAAAAGACGCAACCTTGGTCATAAAATTGCACATAGGCATGCCTTTTTTTTTCTATCATGTTTTTGTTTTTACACAGGCAAGCAGTATCATATAAAACAGGCAAGCAGTATCATATGATAAAGGCTTTTTTGAATGCTTACATTTTAAAGACATTCAAAGATCAAGATCTTAAAAGGAGTAGAGTCAGGAAATTCACATTTACCCAAAAAAAAGCATCGGGAAAGTGCACTATGACTGAAGCATATGACCCAACAGCCAAATGACACGCAAAGCTCAAAAATAGTGATGAGAGTATGAACGGAATAAAAAAACAATTCGTATCCGATTATACACTCGATGAAGGGCGTAAGTACAAGGGAGTCAACAGAAGCATGGCATGCATACCTTAACAGGAAAAGATCCCTTTGGGAGTTTTGTAGTGAGCAATTCTCTCAATCGTCGTATAGCCTTAACTTTATTAGCTAAAATATCGAGCAAGGGCAGAAGCTCTTCAGTTTTTAATGGAAAACTTGGAGAAAGCCAGAGAACAGGTCTCAATCCTTTCTTGTACTCATTCTCACGGATTGCATCTTTTTGGCGGTTCCCAGGCTCAGGATTCGATGATGAAGCTCTGGCCTCAATATCTCTTAAATTCTCTTCCCGCATACTAACTGCCTCCAGGGAATGTCTTCCTGCTGGATTCCCCCGACCCTTATCAGGGGATACCCTAAGGTCAGCTACCTTCTTGTCAATACTCATGGAACTTCTAGATGGCAGATTCCTGTTTACATGTTCAACTTTACCCTTCTCATGTTTCCTCCAGCCATTGAACCATCCTTTCTTTTCCTTATTTTCTACATTCCTAAAACTATTTGCATCTTGAATTGGAATATCTCTATCCTCATAACCATTCTGCTGGTGCGACATCATGCCACCACCACCACCCCTCTCATTACTTAAGTCGGTTGAATCCAGCTTAAGGGCAATCTCAAGTTGCCTTTTCTCTTCTTCAGTCAGAATATCATCAATCTCATCACTCTCTGTTTCATTTTCATAGCTAGAACTAAGGAGTTCTTCATCAGTCAAAGCGCCAGGGACCTTCCTTGATTTTATGCTAACTACAACATTTTGCATATCATACACTTTTGCCTTCCAGGAACCCACTGTTTCTTCTTTCTCCTGACGCCTCCATGTCATCTGAGGTAAGAGAACAGCTTGTGTTACATCAATTCCAGGCCTAAACATGTTAGTCTGTGACATACCAGCCACTTCACGTTGGATCTCTGATTCACTAGAAGGCGCACCAGCAGCTTCAGTTGCATTAATAATTTCCTTCTCTTTGTGTGATATCAACAGAAGCGACCCTGAAGAAATCCTTCCGTCCTCTGAACCATCACCTAAGAAGAGAATACTCTGATCAGCTCGCTGAATTCTAAAGCCATCGAAACCAGCCATAGTCATATCTGCTCTCAGATTTGCACCTCTTTTCCATATCTTATAAGTATCAGATGGAGCAATCCGTGAAATAAACGGGATTACAGAACTCTCAAAGTGAAATGTAATTTCCATGTAAAAGTCCCTCATCCTACCCATAGTTGCAATCAACCGAGGCAACCTTCTGCACCATTTTGCCCATGGCTGGTAATGTCTAACCATGATCCTAGCAATGCCTTCCTGATTGTTGCATATAGCTTCCTGTAAAGCACTCCATCCTTGTTCATTCTGAAGGCTCCAGTCTGCCCCGGCACGCATAAGTATCTCAGTAGCAGTCTCATCTGCGAGTTTAACAGCCAAATGAAGAGGGGTATCACGATTGGGAACATCCCTTCGATCAATAACAGAAGCAATGGCCTCGGCCTTTGCTTCCTCAGCTAAGGAAATCAACTCAGTCTTTATGTTAGCAGGATCGCAGAGCTTCGGAAGGCCTTCGATAATCTTATTTAGACCAGAATAATCCTTTGTTACTACAGCCTTGTGGACAGGACTATGTGCATAGCTTGAAACATCAATGTTTGCCATGCTTAATACCGAATCCGCAAGGCTAATTCCACAATGCTATGCAATAACCACAAACTTAACCATCAATAATATGGACCAAATCAATTTTCCTTCTCCTTCTCAACCAGTAAAATATTCCCAACAAAGCCACATAATTTTCTTGCAGAGAATCCTTGATCACCAAGTACAAGAATTGCACCTAATCAATTCTAAAAGGACCATATTAGGAAATAATCATTCAAGAAAACTACTATGAACAACTACATATGACAATTAAAGAATCTCTAAAAACAGAAGTCAAATATAAAATAAAAGTCTTACCTTTAATTTTCTAAAACTTCTCCCTGTTCTCAAGATTTAAAGACCCACCTAGTAAAAATGGGCCTTTAACTTAAGGGTATAAGTGTATAAGTTAAGATCTCTCTAAATTGTGTGACACATAAGCCAGATCATACAAGAATCTGAGTACTCAAGAAAGGGGTTCTTGAAAACTTTAAAAAAGAAATCAGTATTATTACCAGGGGTGTGGGGGTGGGGGGGTGGGGTGGGGGGGGGTTTAAGGTAGGAATGGGGCAAGAATATTGGGAAGAAGTGAAGAGAAGTTACATACAGAACCAAAGAAAAGAATGTGAGAAAAACTGTATTTTTGTTATGAAAAAGTCAGAAAGTTTAGGTTTTTCAGCATTTGGTGAGAAAGAATATGCTCGGTACTATCAATAAACCTTCCTATTACACTTTTAAAAGACAGTCTATGTTATTACAGTAAGAATCTCTCATCTATTTTACTTTTCTTATTAGTTTACATATAATATATATTTTGTAAATTAACGATGAGGTGAGATTCGAATCTAAGATCTTCTGGTCACTAGCGAGAGCCTTTTTCACTATGCTATTCGATTATTCTAAAAGTATGTTAGAGGAAGAAACTTTTGTGAAGATATTTTTACCCACCATTAAAAGCATGCTAGAAGGAAGAAACTTTGTTGTGAATACACTTTTGCCCTCCTTCAAATTTTCTAATTACTAGTCATTAAGTTTGTAATTATTATTATAACTACCATAATATACATTATCTTCTCATCATGGTTTCATATTACTCATTAAGTACAATTTCGAATAATAATTTAGAAACAATATACATTATCCTCTTAACTTTACCCCTTATTACTTTTATAAAAAAGTATTTTTGTTTGCTCCATTATAATACTTTTATTTATGAATTCTGAACGTAGTATATGAGTGTGACCAAATTGATAGCGTTTATCCATTAATTTGAACATTTTTAACAGTTCGACATATCTATAACAACAATGAGTAGATGAGGTGACAATATCTATAGTATTTTGGAGATGATAATAATCAATTAGAATACTCTATAAATTTCAGAAATAATATAAATATGATAAAAGTAATTCACGTGTACTTAAATATTCCACTATTCAAGATAACTAAATTATGAGGTGACAAACTAATATTAGTACATGTTCATCCTACTTAACTAATTTTCTTAACTGTCCTACATATTTAAAACAATTATTATACAATCTAATATATTATTTAGTAGAATAAACCTACCATATTTGTAACAAAATAATAATTAATTATGTAATTTAAATTGATTCATAACCTTTATAAAAAAAATGGGACAATGTATGGCATCATCATGTCATATGTACCGGACAAAGAAAATGAAGTAAAGTTTATATAACATGTCGTTTCAAATACTAAAATATGTATTCTTACATATATACATAAAATGAGTGGAAAAACTTAGAAAGATGACCCAATATTTAATACTTCATAATATGAGAGGTAATAACTATCTAATAATATTTTTTGTAGTTATTAAAATTAGTTAGCTGAGTAATTTTAAATAATAAAAAGAAAGAAATTAGTGACGAACACATGTCTTAGATATTAGTAGTAAACATTACATTCAACATTTATGCAATATGTGATAATGTTTATCTGATTATCTTTCACGAAAAAAGATTAAATATTTTCAGTGGCTCATCAAATCACCTGATTGAGATAATATTAAAAGAGTTATAAATGAAAAGTAAATCATTTGCAATTAATAACTTAGAGGACATGTATGTTTGAAGTGATAAGGTGAATAGTATTTGGAAGATATAAAACTGATAAAAGTAATTCACGCATACTTAGAAATTTTACTATCCAAGATTACTACATTACGGGGTAAGAAATTAATAATACATGTACATCCTACTTAAATTATTGTTTAACTGCTTTACATATCTATAACAATTATTATACAATCTAATATATTATTTAGTAAAATAAACCATAGTTGTAATAAAATAATAATTAATTATGTAATTTAAATTGATTCATAGTCTCTATAAGAAATGGGACAATATAAAGAAGTATTCTTATAGATCTACATAAAGCGAGTGAAAAATTTAAAAAGATGACTCAATATTTAATCATTAATTATATGTGAGGTAATAACTATCCCCAAAAAACTGTCATCTCAACCTTGTCTGTGACTTAATTATCAACGACAATCACTAAAGCACCCCTGTTATCAGCCAAATCTTTCTCCCGCTTCTGCCGAAAAACATCCTTAACATCATATTTTCATCTAATGTGGATACAAAGACCTATTACAAAGATCAATTTCACACTAAAGGCTTATACACTAGTCTCAACTCTTGTCTCCTTGATGAGATTCCTTGCCCCAAAGACCACCAACTTATCCTAACGGGGCCTGGAAAAAAACTTAAAACTGGGTATATATAATTTCAAGGCCCTACTTTCCAAGACCTCAAATTTTTTCACAAAAATTCTTACCGAACCAGTGAATTCAAGGTTGGAATGAATATCCAACCTTAGATTCACTGGTTCGACTAAAAATTGAATTGTTGTTTAGAACCGAACCAATGAATCTGAGGTTGAGTATTCCTTCCAACATTGAATTCACTGGTTCGGTGAAAAAAATTCAGGCCTTGAAAAGTAGGGACTTGGAATTAGTTTTTACCCTCAAAACTCTACAAAACCCATTTTTAAAAAAAAAATCATATTTTTCTTTGAGACACTTACTCAATAGATTCCATACAATGGATCTCCTGTCCACTAAAACTAGGAATCCAATTTGTTTTGATTGTCTCTTGTGTAAACAATCGCCGGAAAGCTCCCAACATATTTTCTATAAATGTTCCTTTTAATATTTTTGATTCTCTAAATTTAATATTCATATTTTTCCTTCTAACTCCACTAACCTTTTAATTTTCCCGATGATTAATGCGAGATTGGACTCACAATAACATAAAAGAGATTCTTAAATTTGAAAGTATATATCAATGCGGCTATATGGCTTGCTAGGATTGATTGCGTCTTCAATGAGACCACTCCTGATATTACTAAGAGCACCAAACTTACCAATTTGCTAGTCACTGAGTGATACAAAGGTGCCACGACACATAACAAAATCAATACATCCTTTTTCATCCCAATTGTCAAACGAATTCTCACAAAAGGGATAACAAGATTCTTCTTTGTGTCACTCCCGACAAAGATGCAAAATGGGCCATCTCTATGTCTATCCATGGCATCCATTGAGGGGATATCTGCTTAAGGACGATGTTGACAACAATTTTTATCTACAAAATATATATACAGGGATACTTACGCCCATATTAATTGCTAGGAATAATGATAATGCTGGAAGCTTACTAATGCTGGAAGCCACCATAACCTTAAGAGATCGATATTGTTGTTAATGAATTCAATTCGACAAGCAATGTAATTATTTTGGATACTTAATGTAATGGCTCATCTAGCTACTCCCTCCATCCCAATTTCTTAGTCCCATTTTGACTTTTACGGTCTCCGAGACATAATTTAAAATGTAAATATCTTTAATTCTACAAGGGTAAAAATTATAACAAGTTTATATTTCAAAAGTATACGATGAGACGAATCTAACAAGATTTCATTTGACTATATTATCTCTTATAGGCTAACGAGAATTTATGGTCAAAATTTTTATAATTTGACTCCTAAAACAGAAATTGGACTAACATTTTGGGATGGAGGGAGTACAACATTCGCTAATTTATGACATGGTTCACTTATAAAAGAAAAAATTGACAAGTCAATATACAAAAGGAGAAGTTTATTAAACAAGTAAAATAATACAACTAGAGACATAAGTTTATGCCACTATAGTACAATATTATTATGGTTTATATAAGTGTAAAACAAAGCACACAAACATTGAAAGAAAACAATAATATGAAACATGCAAGGATAAACATATTGCAAAGCCACAATTTATTTTATGTAGGAACACTATGGAGGACGACTGTTTCAACGGTAAGTCCTGGGCCGAACCCAAACAACACACCCCAATCAAGTCCTTCACCGGTAGTGTTGACCCCATCTTTTGCTGAGGCCTTTCTCATTTCATCCAAAATAAATAGTACACATGCACTTGACATATTGCCATAGTCACTAAGTACTTGTCTTGTGGCCCTCAACTTCTCGGGCTTAAGGTCTAACTTCGACTCGACTTGGTCTAATATTGCGGGTCCACCCGGGTGAGCAATCCAGAAAATCGAGTTCCAATCAGAGATACCAATAGGATCAAATGCCTCCTTTAGACTCTTCTCAATGTTCTTTGAGATAAGCCCTGGGACATCCTTAAGTAGATGAAAAGTGAGCCCAACTTCACGCAAGTGCCCGTCGATAGCTCCATCGCTATCGGGGAGAATGGTTTGGGCCGCGGAGACAAGCTCAAACAAAGGCCTCTCGATATTAGGAATTGGGTCGGAACCAACAATTATAGCAGCTGCGCCATCACCAAAGAGAGCTTGTCCAACGAGACTGTCCAAATGAGAATCATTTGGGCCTCGAAAAGTGACAGCCGTGATCTCAGAGCAAACAACCAGGACTCGAGCCCCGCGGTTGTTTTCTGCCAAGTCCTTGGCCATACGAAGGACAGTTCCACCAGCAAAACAACCTTGTTGGTACATCATAAATCGTTTGACCGACGGACGAAGACCCAAGAGCTTGGTAAGTTGATAGTCTGCTCCAGGCATGTCAACCCCACTAGTAGTGCAAAAGACAAGGTGAGTGATTTTGGACTTGGGTTGTCCCCATTCTTTTATAGCCTTTTGGGCAGCTTCTTTGCCCAATTTTGGTACTTCTAACACCACAATATCCTGTCTTGCATCCAACGAAGTTGCCATATATTCACACATCTTCGGATTTTCTTTCAATATCTCCTCTGTTAAATACATGTACCTTTTGTTGATCATTGATTTGTCACCTGTAATTGTGCAAGGAATAAAATTATATTTCAAGTGTAGTTGGAATTTCAAATATTACAATTATGTAACTTTGTGATCAACACATGTAAACATGGTATCATGAGCCAGGCCCGAGTTATTGAGGCACGTGTAACCCGTCGATGTTGTTTCCGGCAGTTAATACCGGCGATGAAAGTTCCGCCGATGATTGGGTTACACGTGAGGGGGAGTGTTAAGATGCACATCCCACATCGTAAGTCGATGTCCTTCCGGGTTAATATATAAGATATCGTGGGCTACTCCCTCTATTCCCAATTGGTTTTAGAGTAGAACCCCACACAATCTTAACAAATCAAAATTATCATGTCAATACTCCCTAATAAACTATGTTAAAATACTAGAATTAACATATATTCATAAAATATTACTGTAAAATGCATCAAAAATAATTAAGATTAAAGCATAAAAAATCAATCATCTTTTTTAAATTAATCATTAAAATTCAAAATAAAAATCTTCATAAATTTAAGGGAATATTAGATATTTCGTCCACTATGCAGCTCAAATTAAAAGATGTACCAATTAGTTTAAATCGTATTTCTTGAAATCGTCACAATAATGGCCTAACTCTATAAATTATGCGCACCGATTTGCTGTAAATTCAATACAGTATTTTTTTATATTTTATTAAAAACCAAAACTGGACGATATATATTCAAGCATTTTGATTATGAATTGCTTTGGCTAGGATAATAATACTTTCTTAATCTTTTGGCCACATCTATATAACAATTTAATTAAATATAATAACTGATAAAATTGAATTATGGTCTAATAACTTGTTATGAGAACATTTAATTACGTACCCATGCATTTTTTGTGTTTCTTTTCTAGTGAAGAGATGTGTGATATTTTATATAAAATCATGTTAGTAAATAAAATTGTGTGCCACATTTGTAGATTCGTATTGTCGAATATACATTTAGGAATCCTTTTTAAGAGATTTCTAATTCTAACAAACATTATAAATTATAATAATAGCAATTATACTCACGAACAAAATGACGAATATTTCTCGTGTCTTGTTTAATTTTACTAGCATCACAATTAAAAATTCTCATAAATAAATAAGAGGAAACCTTGATAAAGTTTAAAGATGGACCAATGACTAAGTGAATGGACATGATCACATGAAAGTTCGCTGATATGTGTATATACCGATTTTTTAAAATGTACCGTTAATATACATGTTCCGTTAAGATACGCGTTAAGGTGGTAATACAGAAAAATATTTAATATAAAATTTGCATTTTAAATTTGATATAGAAATACTTTTCAAATGTGACATTTTATTTCCAATTAACACACGAACCTCCAAAAACATTTCTTATTGCTAGTAAATTAAAGAATAATTATTCATAAAAGAAACAAAGCTTACACAAAAACAAAATGAACAAACCCTCGAAGGAAAGAAATTCTTACACATGCGTTTGAACTTTTCCTTAAGGTCAGTCATGTGTTCACTCTTAGTGATGCGAAAATAGTAATCAGGATAGCTACTTTGGTCGACACAATTCGGAGGCGTAGCGGTGCCGATAGCCATGATCGTGGCCGGTCCCTCGGCCCGTTGCGCCTTCCTAACCTCCTCCACTGTCACCATTATAGTTCCCTGAAAATTGAAGGGTTGCCGGAGGGGTGGAAAGATATATGGAACCCTGGAGGTTAAGATATATAGAGTTGTTTCGAACAAATGGTGAGTGTAACAAACAAATGGCAAGTGATATTTATAAGTGTTTATGGGCAAGTATTAATATTATATTGATATTATATTGCGGTAGCTGGAGGTCACGTGCATTAGCGACCCTTTTGTAATAAAAGCCCTCAACCAACTCTACAACGTATGTAACATATAAACAAGAATTTTCCAATAGAGATAATTCATATACTTGTCTCCCAAACTTTCCACATGATATTTTTGAAACTTTGCTACCTAATTTTCTAAAACTTAGTATGGGATGAGCCAATAATGACCACATCAATTTGATGCCACAAAATACTATCCAAGTTAGAGGGAATATTCCCTCCATTTTAAAATATATATTTTCTTATTTTTTCATGTCTAATTTTAAAATATTAAACTTAAGAAATGACGACTTTACAGATATCTTATGTTATTTTAAACATTAAAATTAAATTTGATTAAGATAAACAATAGTATGACATAGAAATTATATTATCAATTTCAATATATAATCAATAGAATGAAGTAATTATATAAGCTGGACCGTATAGAAATATCTAGTATAGATTGTTATTATCAAAATTAAATTTGGTTCTAGTATTTTCCATTCCAAAATTAACATTTTTATTAGTGGATAAGTTGTTACATCATTTTTGAAAACTAATCTACAATATTATTGATAATTATGTAGGCTTTAATATAAGTATATAACTTGATATCAGCATCTCAATACATGAGATTATTACAACGATAATTAATTGGTGTATTTTATGCATAACGACCATTTTGTTATGTGGGTTGCGCTGATAAATATATTCACAGGATATTTAAAGTTTTCATATATCTTAATTAATCAAGGGAATATAGCTTGTCTTTTAACCATTTCAACACAAGGTTTATTCCTTAAAGGAAGTCGAACCCATCACTACTACAAAAATTCACTTGGAGGGCACTTCATAATGAACTTGGACACCACATTTACGCGCCCTCTTTAGTTGTGGGGATCCACTATACACACACCCAAATAGTGCTTTACTGTAACACGAAGTGATTATTTTGTCTTCATTTAACTTCCTCAACTACTACATTTTCAAATAGGGGGGGATAGAACAGTTATTTAGTGCTACAGTAAAGCACAATTTGGGTGTGTGTATAACAGATCCGTTAGTTGTGCCTCCTAAGTGGAGGGTGCTCCGTCGTAGTGCCCTCTAAGTGTTTGGAGGGCGCTCCTGTCAAGTGCCCTCTAAATGAGCAATTGGAGGAAGCTCATACTAGTGCCGTCCAAGTCAGCATTTGAAGGGCGCTTCACGAGAGTGGGGGCGGGGTGGGGTATTGAAGAATAAGAGGTGGGGGTTTAATTTTAATTATGTAAAATATTTTAATATTATCACTATACTTTATAATAGTTATTGGGTACAATATTTATTTTATATATCTTTTAAAAGTCAAAAAAATGGCTCATGGGCACCCTATACACTAAAAATAGTACATGCTAAGCATTAATAAATATAGAAATAAAATATAATATGTTGGACTATGAGTCCGTAAACACCTTGTTTTAATGATGACTTAAACATTGATTTACTATCTAACATGTTTACTTAAATGATTTATTTCATAGCCATGTTAGAACCATATCTAGCAAGCACAAGATTATTGACATTCTATATGCGATGAATGCTTGCCGTGATATTTACATAAAGCTACTCAAAGGATATATGTGGTGACAATGATGAAAGGTCAACCACACCGGTCAAGAGGACCAAGCTTTATTGAAGAAAAGAAAATGAGAATCAACGCACCAAACATATATTGATCTAATTATATGGTCGGTATGTTTCTCATTCATGTTACATGTCTTATGCTTAAGTTATATTTTTATACATGAACATGTTGATGCTTATGATGAGGGTGATTCAACTTTGCCATTATTCTTATACCCCTCATACATAAGGTATTTTGTTATTGTCAAAATGAAGAGTTAGTCGATATGTGATTATCCGACTTTTCTATTTTGATAATAACAAAATACAACTTGGACTTACAATTTCTTAAGTGTGGTGTGAAGAATAGAACCAACCATACACTAGTCATTGAGGACTTGAAGAAGCTTAAAGAAAAGAATGACGACCAAGATAATGCGTCGACATTCATGTTTTATTTTAATTTAATTTTTTTTTTTAAAAGGCTCTTGCTAGTGACTAGAAGGTCCTGGGTTCGAAACTCACATCTATCGCTAATTTATAAAAAGATGATTGAATGTCTATAAATGTGAACATAGAAAATTACCCTCGTTAAAAGCTTACGAAAAGCACCCAAAATTTTTCAAAACGGTCAAGTGACCAAGTTTGCTAAAAAAATACAGTTTAGTTATCCAACATGGTCCATTTAAAATGACGATGATCAAACTGGAAATATTAAATATTTTTAGTGATCTTTGATGTCATTAACTCTACATAAATATTACACTATGGATTTGATATTGAAGATTATTACACTATGGATTTTGTATACCTTGAAGATTGATTTTAAAACTGCAAATTTATAGGAATTAATATCAAATGGAGTAATTTTAGGTTACATTAATTATTTGTTTAATAATCATACTGACACTTAAACAAAAGCATTAATGTTCAAGCACCTAATGCACCTAATGTAAACTCGTTATTTTACGAACTTTGCCTTACAGCCTTAAAATTTTGTTTAAGCAACATAACCCGCTCGTTATAGGACTCGAAAAACTCGGGTCCGTTATCCGCTCGTATCCTTATCGAGTGATATTTGAGTAATTTTTTTTAATCGATACTCGATTTGAAAAACCCGAGGCCACTCGATAACCCGCTCGTTTATATTTTATTTTATATTTATATAATACATATGTCAAAAGTTTAACCATAATTAATTTCATTGATCAATATAAGACTAGTATTGAAAAGAATTTTCAAATTGGCATTTCGAGAATTAAATCTTGTTGCAGATAACCTAAAATATTTCTTTTTAAATAGAAATTTGGAGGTAACCCGGCACTCACTCGTCACCCGACTAAAAAAATCCGGCTCGATACTCTCTTGTATCCTTATCGAGCGATACGAGGGTAATAGGTTTGTTACCCGGCTCGTTATTACCAGGTAATTATCCGGCTCGTTATTATTACCGGGTAATTATCCGGCTCGATAAAATTGAAACCCAGCCGGGTAACCTGTTACCCGCTTGAAACCGACTCACTTACATCACTACTTAAATGTAATATGAGCCGTTTTATTGGTGATTTGGGCAACCATTTTGATCCTATGGCTGGCAAGATAGAAGGAATATTTAGTAATTCTTTTAGCAAATTGAAATGGTAATAATCTAATATTATTCCTCAACCCATTTTGAATTTGTTGTCATTAATATAGTTGATTTGTTAATGCTAATTGGATCATTGATTAACAATCAATTATTTTTATCTTGTAGCAGCTTCCATGTTGCTTCCCATGTTTTGTGAAGAAATCAGTTTAGCATGAATCAAGTCCGAATATTTTTTTTGTTCCTCAAGATTTTGGCTAAATATTTTACTACCTCCGTCCCTAAAAGATTGTCACATTTTGATTTTTGTTGGTCAAACATAACAAATTTTGATAATGAATTCTCATTAAACGATAAGAAATAATATAGACTTGTGAGACCTTCTTAGATTCGTCTCAATATATATTTTTGGAACATGTAACTTTTTATAATTTTTTCGCATGTAGAATAATAGATATTTACGTTTTCAATCGTGTTTTGTTGACCACCAAAAGTCAAAATGTGACAATATAATTTAAATGTCCCTCCATTTTCTCTCTACTGTTTCTTTTTAAAATGTGCAAATTTTGATAAATAATCATTCCCTATTTAAAATATAAGAACTCATTTTACATAGCTGCGTGATTTTTATTTTTTCTTTTTGTCCAAATTTTATCTCCATAGATGCTTCGAAATTAACTTTATTGTTCCTAATGTGTGAAATTAACTTTATAATTTAAATGTCCCTCCATGAATATGTTGTTCCTAATGTGTGAAATTAACCAACATAACTATTATTATTTATTAATGTTGTTATTGGACCAAAATCTGAATCACCATTTTATCGATGCTTATGCAATGCGGTTGTATATTTGCATTTGGTTACATCATGCTTGTTCGTTTGCAATCAATATATTAATTTTTTACCTAATGTTGTCATTTGACTTATATATACTAGCAATTTCATTTGCTTTTTGTCAATAAAAGACAATAAATATCATTACTAT
Organism: Echium plantagineum; assembly: GCA_003412495.2. NCBI lineage: Eukaryota > Viridiplantae > Streptophyta > Magnoliopsida > Boraginales > Boraginaceae > Echium > Echium plantagineum. The sequence goes on along the minus strand of CM016566.1, from coordinate 29,945,269 downwards.
GTCGTGCATAATAATTTTGACACAAATATTGGTCATGACCGTTTCATTTATAATGTGAAAATCACACGGTTGCTGAAGTTTGGCCACTCTCCTTCATTTTACTCTTGTGCTCCATAAGTTTATCTGCACTCAGTAGCATTACTGAGTTAAATTTGGTTATTTTAGTAGTACTTGCATACCAATTTATCGAAATAAAATGATGATATTTACATAAATCTATAATTTAAATTGTCAAAACATTGGACAGATTCATCACTACTGCTCTATAAAACCAGTCCCTACAAAGGACAAATTCGTCACTACTTGTAGAAATATAAAAGGAGATATTTTATTGATAATAGTTGTTATTTGAATACAATATAAAGACCTATATTTGTAGACAATATTAACTAACCCTAACTTATTATGAGCTACTCGCCCATTAACCTAACACTACTGCTCTATAAAACCAGTCCCTACAAATTTTGCAGTTAAAATTCTATTGGACAAAAAATTGTATATGAAACTAAGTATAAAGCATCTTTGTTAAGATGCACACCCAAATTGGCAATAGAGGGAATAGCCCAAGATCTTATATATTAACTCGGGAGGACATCGACTTTCGATGGTGTGCATCTTAACTCGGGAGGACATCGACTTTCGATGCGGGCGTGCATCTTAACAATCTTGGTTCTGTCAATGAAGTTTAAATCTATTGCACAAAAAAGTGAATAATCAAGTTCAAATTTTTTTCAACAATTAAAAAAAGTACCCAACAATTTCACATCAATGTAGCCATTGATTATGTTAGAATCGTTGCTTCATTTTGTTTTTCCCTCAACACAATGTGGTTGAATGCTTCAAAATTTTGGTTAGAGACAAACTTGCTGCGGTTCTAATTTTTAGTTTTGTTGATCTTTCTCGACTCTTTTGAGGTTGAAATTGATTGTTGACGACATTAATATCGTCATAAATGTTGTCGCCTGACTGAAGAAGGATGGCAATAAAACTCGCTTGTTTCTGTTTGTTTCCATTTTAATCTATCAAACACAATTTAACTAAACTACCACATTTAAGGAAGATGCTCAAATATTTTTGTAACCTCCTAAAGCAGTTTACATACTTTAAATCCTAACAAACGAGCAAATTGCTGAAATGGTCCCCGATAGTATGACCGAGTTGCACTTTGGTCTCCAATAGTTACACGGTTTCACGTTAGTCCCCGAAAGTGTCCAAAAAATTGCACTTTAGTCCCCACGTCAAGTTTTACGTTAACATTTCAGGTTTAGGAGTTAAAATTGGGGCCAAATTATAATTTTAAAGATTTAAAGTTGATTTTTTTTCCCCAATTGGTACCAAAATGAAGCTCCACAACCCCCTCCCGCTAAAATTTTCTTTTTTCTTCACCCCAATTTGTATTGTGGAGTTTCATTTTAGCACCAATTGGGGCAAAAAATCAACTTTACGTCTTAAAAATTATATTTTTTCCCCAGTTTTAACGCCTAAACCTGAAATGTTAGCGGAAAAGTTGACGCGTAGGGATTAATGTGCAACTTTTTGGCCACTTTCGGGGACTAACCTGCAACCGTGTAACTATTGGGGACCAAAGTGCAACTCGATCATACTATCGATGACCAATTCAGCAATTTGCTCCCTAACAAACATATATATTTTGTTCAAAATATGTTTATTCATGATATTTTTATATTTTAGATTTTTAGAATAAATTATTAAACCAACTTACACTAATAAACATTTCACTCCAAAATTCATTTGGAATCAAAGGCCCAAACTTCAATCCTCAAAGTTACGTGTGACGTAACCTAATATTAGGTGTTGCATGAGTGGTATTTGTGATACTCCATTTTAATTTGACTTCCTTTTCGGCTTAACAATATAATTATGTCATGTATTTGATTATTTTTTCTAATTGTACGAAAGAGTATGTTTTTTAATCATGCGTTTATTAAATATTATGATAATATTATAAAACCAAAAAAATCGATCAAATTGAACTGGCTAAGCATAAAAATCAATATCAGCTCAACCGATTCTAACGAAATTAAGTTTCAACCGATATAGTTAATGTTTCAAAAAAACAGACAAACTTAGTTTCACATAAACACTATCTGTTGGGGTGCGAGTCGAGGAGGTTTTGATGTAGAAGCTGGCTCAGTGAAGGGAAGGCGAAAGTGTTAGATCTCGACAAAAGAATGGTGTTTTCCATGCAGAAACTGTGCTCCGAGTCAAACTCATCGATTTGTCATGATGTACAATAGATTTTGGTGATCGGAGATCGTTTGAGGGTCAAAATCACAGTTTTATGAGTTTTGGGGCATTTTTACAGTTTTAATAGTTTTAGTCCGTTTCATATTAGGCTTCTTTTCCAGCAAGTTAGGTTTTTACTATTTAAACGCTTTCAGACGTTTTTGTTATTCAGTTAATGATACCTTATAAAAAATAAAAATCCAGGTTTCCTCAATCTATCATCTTTTAATATTCTTTGAATCAACGAATTTTAGTAAAGGATTCGTCCTATCACGTATGCTACATCACAATCAAAGAAAACAGACGAAAGTAACCGAAAAATTCCCTAGTTTGTACCTAATAACACTGTTTTCCATCGTTGATTATCCCATATATCATTATCAAATTAGTCAATTACATTGAATTGGTCAGTTTTCATCATAAATAGTATCAAAGAAAAGCCAAAAGGTATAGTTTTTGGCCCAGCCCTAGGAGTCCATATTAATGAGTTTGAAGTATTTGAAAGATGAAAAGTAGATGAAATTAGGCGTCGTAAATGAGCCATGCATGGGAAAAAAGAGGGGCGGTAGGTGGTGGTTCATCGTGCATTTGATTGGATTGGTTGGTTCTATTCAACGGCTAAAAGTACATAAACGACGCCAACATTGGAAGAAGACACCATCACCAAGTACAAGTAGTTAGAGCTATTCTATGGCTCAAACATACTTGCTACTTGCAAGCATTTGTCATTTTGTCACGTCTCCGAGATTAGACCTTTTTCTCGCTAAAAGTCGAGGATCATCATTAATGTTTTGTCCTGAATCCTTTTTACTCACTAATGTTTAAATATCATTATTCGTTCACTCATGTTTTAAAAGTCTCAATTAAGTACTCATTTTGTCGTATGTTCCTCCATGGTTTCATTTGAGGGTTAATTTCTGTATTGTTTTTTAGTTTTTACTAATCGAGAAGTTTTATATTTACCCTTAGAATAATCATGTGAGTAGCATATGGCTATGTTAGTGACGATATTAACGATGAAATATACGGTTGTACTGAATGATTCATTTTTTGCTCATGGATGAACAAATGGAGATATTTAAAAAGAAAAGAGAAAAAGAAATCGAGATATTTAAAACATGAGTGAGCAAAAAAGATTAATATAAAACATAGATGATAAATTGATAATCTATGCCTTTTCCTCTCTTTTTTCCCCATGATTAGACCTTTATTGCTCATATTCCACTTCTAGATTTTGAACCTCTACAACGTATGTACGTACGAGCATTTTCATATAAATTGGATATATATAATATATCGGATCTAGGTACTGTTTGAAATCGATTATAAGTTTTTTCTAGGACATATATTTAGTACAATGCAACATAATAATAATTATATTCGAATATAAATTAGTAAATAATGACAATGAAAATGACTAACATTATATAAATATCTCCATATATGTATTTGAATTCCCTAATTTTCTCTAACTATGTTTCTTTTTAATTAAAGGTGATTATTGCTGGATGTAATTAAATTTTATTTAAAGTCGTCCGATTTTGTAACATAATTGTACTTTCAAAAAGAAATTAATTAAACAAAATAAATGAAAAAGAAATTTTAAACACAAATTAAAATACAGTAAAAATAAAAATCAAAGTGCAACTTGGAAGCCTTTATCGTTTTGTCATGTCTCTAAGATTAGACCTTTATTGCTCATATCCCACTTCCACATTTGAAACCTCTACAACCGTACGAGAATATTCAAATAAATTGGATGTATATACCGGATCTATGTGTGTTTTGATATAATGTAGGTGTTTGAAATCGACTATAAATATTTTTTACGATATCATTATTTAGTATAATCCAATATAATAGTAACTGTATGTGAATATAAATTAGTAGAGGACAATGAAAATGATGAATATTATACAAATATATTTGTAAATTGGAATTCCATATTCCTCTCTTAACTATAATTTTTTTTTATTAAAGGTGGTTCTTGTTGGATGCAATTGAATTTTATTTAAAGTTCTTAGGTTTTGTAATATGATTGTATTTTAAAAAAGAAATTGAGAAAACAAAAAAAAAGAATAAAAAGAAATTTTAAAAACAAAACAGATCAAATAAAAAAATCAAAGTGCATGAACAAACAACCTATGTAGCTCCGATCCGCTTAGGCTTGTAAACGAAACGAACTTTGTTAGGGTTCGACTCAGTTTGAAAGTAGACATTAAGAGTTCGAGTTCAATCAAACAAAAAACATTTGAAATTCGATTCGGTTTAAGAAACAAAAATTTGAACATTCATAATAAAATAAGAAGTAAAATGAAAAAAATAACTAAATTTATGTTATTCATTTTCTAGTAGAAAATTGAATATATTTATAAGTATTGAATAATATAACTACTTTATGAATTGTAATAAACAACTTATCGAAACATCTAATTACCTTGTAATTATAGTGATGAATTTTGTTCTTTTATCAATATGGAGTAATATTTGACACCAACTATTATTAATTATAAGAGCAAATCGCTCGAATGATCACCTGTGTTTGGGTTGTGGATCCAATTGATCACTTATGTATCAAAAGGGCCCGATTGATCACTTATCATTATAAATCAGTCCTAGTTAGAATAATGACCATTTTTTTCTTGTTAAACCATTACTAATTCCTTCTACTATTAGAAAGGGACAATTTAGTAATTTTACATATAAATTTTTCGAAAAAACTAAATAAAAAAGAAAGTACAACATGTCAATACCAGTTGAGACTGATTTATAAAGATAAGTGATCAACCCGGAGCTTTTGATACATAAGTGATCAACTCGGTCCATAACCGAAACATATGTGATATAAATTACCATCATTAAATATAAGTGGACCGAAAAATTTATAAAATAAAATCCGATAATAAATTACCCTCGAATTCGAATTCACAACTTATCGTACTTAACAATCTATCGATAGAACGAGTGGTGAATTAGAATATTTGAAAATAGAGTTTCTATGCCCAAATTTGAAAATGTGCAAAACTGGGTTCTCACAGTTCATGTGGGTATCAAGTTTGACCTGAATTACAAAATTTTGTATGATCAAGATTTCGTACAAAAAAATTGGGCAAATGGTTGAAATGATTACATATGTTTGGTTATGAACCCAATGAATCACTTATTTATCAAAAGGTCTCGATTACTCACTTATCTGTACAAATAAGTCCTGGTTAGTATAAACAGTAACTTTCTTATTTAATTTTTTCAAAATATATATGTCAAATTACCGAGTTGTCCCTACCTAATAGTCACATGATGTAATTAGTAATGGTTTGTTTTGTGCTATCATTATTGCACTTGTGCAAGTAGCCAAGTAGGGTTAGGCCTACTACGCCCCTTTAAAAGTGGACCTAGAACCGAATTGGGGCCAAGTATTTCATTACCGAACCATGTCGTTACAAGACTTGTGCCGTCAAGCGCAATGTGAGGGCCCATTTGGTCCAACTTTTAGTGGACCGGGCGGGCTTATCATGTATTAGGAAAATGGTGGTTACAAGACTCCAGAATATATTAAAAAGAAATGATTAAAATAACGTTACTAATTCACGATAAATTAATAGAATATGTGATGGACTGAAACATTTTGAAATATATATGATTGACAAAGAATATGTTTTGAAACATATGTGATGAACTGGAAATATTTTGTAAACATATGTGATTGTTGTAACCATTTATCCCATTATCAACATAGTACTACTCTACATTCGATCTTCCTAGTTGAGCCTTGGATCGAACTATTTCAAACCATACTCTTCGATGCGAATCGAACTTTCACGTTCATTTATCGCCCTCCCTACAATGTCCTATATATAAAATATCAAATTTAATTATTTACAAAAAATAAGTTCCCCAAAAAAAGTACTTTCGAGTACACTAAAAAAGAGGGAGTTTTTTGCGAGCAATGGACCATTTGAATGTCCCACCGTTTTCCACTCCTCTCAATACCTTAAATAGTTTCCATTTCCTATGTTTCCCCCTACATAATAATATCCAAATCCTCTTTTAAGTCAAAATCAAACAAAAAAACAAGCAATTAGCAAATACAAAAAATGGCAAAGTCAACATTTTCATGCACCCTTTCATTTTTCCTCCTCATCACATTATTTTTATTCCAAGTGAATGGTCAAATGAAAGCTATTCCTAATGTGGAAACTAACCCAGAAATACAAACTATTGGTAAGGCTTGTATTGATCAATACAACCAAAGAGAAGTACCCAAAAATCCTGCTAAAAACTTGCCTTTGACCTTCAAACAAGTGGTGGGGGCTTCTTTGGAAATTGTTTCAGGAGTAAGAAAATACACTCTCAAAATAAATACAGCTTTTCAAAATGGAACCCCTGTGAGCTTTGATGGTGTTTGGACTTTAAATCCTGGTGAAAGGACTGGATGGCTTGTTTCTTGGGGCCTTAAAACTACATAAATAGATTTATTTGGAGCACAAATCAATATTTTTTTTCGGTTTTAGTTGTCGTGGTAGTTATTTTCTTGTCAAATTAAGTGTTTATAAAAAAGAATAGCGAATGACCTAGTGGTTATGAGGTCTTTTAGTGACATTTAGAAGTTTTGGGCTTGATTCTCATTGGACGGAGCGGTCGATTTTTTCTTTAAGTGTTTATAAATATATAATGAATGAATTTTTTACATCTTTAAGTAATGAATAAAATAATAATTCAATGAATGTATTGGTATTGCAAACTTTTGTTATCATTATTGACTAATAGAGTTTGATAAACCAATCGATTATTGTATTAGATTTTGAAGTGATAACTATTTTCAAAACAATTTTTTTTGTTAGAATGATGATAAAAGAAAATGTGACTTGGTATTAAAACATCAAGACAATAAAAAATAGAGTTTTAATAGAAAACTTGGATAAGTTTGTCTTTTGGAGTTTTTTAAAGATGGTTAGTGATGATGACAAACCTTTAAATATGGGTCATGATGAGGCCTATATTATGATATTATAGCTCAATAGCTTGGCATTTGACCAAGTTTCATTTTTAGGAGGTTTTCAGTTAAATTTGGTTGGAATCAAGTTGTCTCATATTTCATTAAACTCAAACAGGGTAATTTCCATTTAATTATTTGTTCACAAATACTGAATCCCCCCGTCAACTTAAGTTCAGGAGCATAATATTATTTTAAAACTTTGGAGGGCGAACTGATCGAACATCGAAGTTCAAGAGAGAGGAAGAGTTTAAGCTTTATATTTATCAGTTAATCAAAAATCATATGTTATAAATACTATGAATTATTATGAATTATTGTTGAAGTTTGCAATGATGTAGATAAGTAGGAGTTTACCATTTTTATTTTTAGTATTAGTAGATGAAAAATACTACATCCGTCCCTAAGTGATTGGTATATTTTAACTTTTGTGGTCAAATTTTAAAAAAATTGATCAAGAATTTTCATTAAACGATAAGAAATAATATAATCATGTGAGATCTTGCTAGATTCATCTCAATATATATTTTTGAAATATCAAATTTTTATAATATTTTTGCATGCAGAATAAAAGATATTTACATTTTAAATCGTGTTTTGTTGACCATAAAAATCAAAATGTACCAATCATTTAGAGATGGAGAGTATTAAATTAGAGATGATGAGTATTAGTTGAGTCCTTTCAATATTAAGATTATCACTGTAGCAGAAACTTACAAGGATTCCCAAAAAAGGGAAAAAAGATTGTGAGTGTAGCAATGTATGTGGGGTAGTTAATGATTATTTGAATGAAATTTTAGACAAAAGATATTTACCTCTCATAATTTCTTTTTAATATTAATTCTTCTACTATTTTGTCAAACAAGTATATATTATTTTTTACAACACTTATATTCATATTCATGCATGTAGAATAATAAAATATTAAAAGATAGTTATTAATTTTTCTTTTACGAAAATTGTAACTCATAAGTAACACCGAATGAAAATAGTGCGAGCGTCGAAGTGTTTGAAACATGATTGTACCCTAACATAAGAAAGTTTAAAGAATACCTTTTATAGTACAATAAATTTATATCGAAGATTTAGGTTCGACTGTTAATGTCGATCTACTTAAACTTGGATACCTATTGAGTGTGGGTGCTTTCGCAACTAACTCTCGTGTGGTTGGAAAGCGCTTGATTTGATGGGCTGAATGATTCGTCGATTAAGAGTGTTTGTGTAGTTTACTCTCGTGTGGTTGCACTAGACTTGTCTTACTCTAGTTGTATTTGTACTAGCGAGAGCGTTTGAGGCTTAAGCCCAATGTCTATTTAAACTAATTCAGTGGTGTTGAAACTATCGGCTTTCGAGGCTTAACCTTGATGAAGATTTCAGCTGTCGAGGCAATTTGAGCCAATATGTGCTTTTGAAGTTATCCCAATAATCTTTTTGCCATGTATTTCGAAGCAAGCACTCGTGCACACGCAACTGGACTTGTAATTTTTCCAAGCTCAATCATAAGATTTACATTTCGTGCGCGAGAAGCGTTAGCATAAAGGTAATTCATATTTACTAAGCCTCGGAGTGAGGCTTCTTATTAAGTGAAGTTTTTGCTCCCACCTCTCTTACGTGGGACAGCCAAATTCACTTTGATGTTTTGTAATGCTAGTTAATGCATTCCTTTGCATCCATTCACTCTTTCAACACATTTTGATTCATTTCATCCAACAAGATACACTAGAGAATATATTACAACAAGAATTTGCTTAAATTATTGGTTTTGTTGAATCAAATATAAGGTAGAAAGTTATGGTACTCCTAAGATTTGTTCACCTAAGATTTCTTTAAAGCACTATCATGTTATTTATACAAAATTTAGGAATTAAATTGTAAAATTAATGCATTAAGAGAAATCTTACGAGAAAAATTCTTAGGAGAACCGTTACCAATCCGAATATAGATAGATCATCTATAAGCTAGAAACTACATAAAAAAGCTATACCCAAGATTGCAAAGGATGCTATATAAAGAAGCAGTTTGACAGTGATCAATGTTGAGATTTTCTCCCTCTTTGAATAATGTTTGAGAGGTTCATTTTTTGGCAACTTTGTTGGTTTAGTTGTTTCATCAATTTCTCCAACATAGAATTCATCAAGCATTAATCTTGCACCACTCCCATGCCCTGCATCCTCAAATTCATCACTCGCATCCTTACCTGTATAACTTCGAGCATGAACATCAAGAACGTCCAACTTGAAAACAAGACTTCAAATTTGATATACATTCGAAGGGATACCGAGGCAGTACCTGTTGCGGCCAACAAGACCTCGTCTCCACCAGGATGCTCACTCAAGAAACTTGTAACATCATATGCCTGTTAGAGTGGGAAGGTAACGTGTAAGTTTGCAACGAAAAACCGAAAAGAACATCAAGATTTATGAGGAAATGATCAAGTACCTTGGCATTAATGATAACCCAACAATCGTTCGAGGTGTTGTGTGAAGAAACTTCACTATAACAGATTTTCTCTCCAGCAGCAACCATAATCTAATTAGTTGACTTGGAGAATAATAACTAATACAGGCTTTCATAATTAGCCAGCTTAAGGAAATGAGAGTTAGGTGCAATGACATATACTAATTCTTTAGAGCCAATTATTTTGATGTCACATATTATAATCACAAAATAGTACTCCCTCCGTCCCTAAATGATTGTCACATTTGACTTTTGATGGTCAATAAAACACGATTTAAAATACAAATATCTCTTATTCTAAATGCAAAAAAATTATAATAAGTTGATATTTCAAAAATATATATTGAGACGAATCTAACGAGGTCCCACAAGACTATATTATTTCTTTTCGTTTAGTGAGAATTCGTGATCAAATTTTGTTGTAATTGACCACAAAAGTCAAAATGTGACAATCTTTTAGGGACGGAGGTAGTATTAATAGTACCAAATTGTTGCTAATATATATTGCCAGTCAAAGTATATATTTGTCTGGACCACAATTTGTGTAGACAAAGTATATATTGCCAGGACAACAGTTGTTGTAGACAAAGTTGGAGGCCTCGGGGCGCTACTGAATCCAATAGTGAATATGGTTTGCACCATTTTACCTGTGCACGATACTATGGATGATTTTTTAGGAACCGAGAGAGTATATTAAACTCTAGGATTATAAAGTGAGTTGCGTTTTATAGATGGATGATATTCTAGGCCTAAGGTTGCCAGGTACTTGTCCTGTAAGATCATTGTTTTGCAAGAATCTGAAAAGAAAATTTTAACAGCTCTCAAATATGTTAAAAAAACAACAGAAAATGATGGCAGTGAAGTAGAGTACAGAATGGAGTCCGAACACGGGGTTAATATGAGTTTTAGTTATTTCCTTATTAGGACTTTCATCTGCGAAGAAATTCAGTACTAATAGAACTCATGAATGCGAGCGTTGAAGTGGTACATACAACAAGACATGACTCACAAGTTAGTTACATGGATTCGGGGTCCTTCTGAGCAACGTACTCCAGTCCATGAGTACTCTCGAGGTAAGCAAGGATTGCCAATCCAATCGATTGGAGAATTCACTAAAGTCTCTTTTAGTTTTCCCAAATCAATCAATGCAGAAATATCATATCAACTCATGAGGTAGATTAATCCAAAGTAAAGAGGAGAAGTAGTAAAATCAGTCAACGAGGCTCAGTTTGCAGGCAACCAGGGAATCAGCAAGGATAATCAAAGTCATTGCCAAAGAATTCTGTTTCTTCAAAGCGGGATCGAGAGAGTTTACTTAACAATTATCTATAACAGTCATAACTGTTACTAACATTAGTAAAACTATCTATACTCATACCATCTCCTGTAAGAGTTCTTCCTCCCATTGGCAGAATATCGAAATTGGAAAACCTCTCCGGCATTAATTAAGGGTCCAACAGTTGATCCAGCAGCAGGGACTAAAGTAATATTATGAGTATGATTATGATTATGACCCTGAGCCCGAAGGGGTTGTCGAAACCCTCTCCGATTCCAAATCCGACTCCTTCACTTCAAAGTTCTGCGCTAAGGCCATACCCGATTTTCAAGAGGTACCCTCTTCCGTCTCTAATTCAGATATTCCTTTTAACTCTTAATTTTCTTAATTTTCATTCTTTACGTTTTGTCTTAGAAATATCCTCATCTGGAACAACCTATAATCTTGGAGGGCCAGGCTTCATATATCAACACACCTCGCGATTTCTCACAAACTATAATATTTGCGCTCGTATATGATGTATGGAAAACACCTGGTAATGGACGTCCATAAGAGCATGTACCAGACATTTTTTGGGCGAATGTCTTTGCTTTCGATTCGTCCAATGGGACTTTCTATCAACTTACTACCCGCATATTTTGCTACGAACGTGTCGATTATGCAATCCGAGACCAGGTCCTATACTTTTTCGACTCTGACTGGAATTTGGATCACCACTTTGGTTCTACAGAGCTCTCCAAAATCGATACCTACAACCTCCTAACAAGAAGGTGGAACTTGTTGATGTGTGAAGCCAATTTCGTACGCGATCAGCACTTGGATCGGAACTTCCGTCGGTACTTGGCAAGTTGCGAAATCCTCTATGAAGGTGATCACGACTTGGGTCGGAACTGGATCGGAACTTGGCAAATTCCGAAATCCTCTACGAAGGTGATCAGACGTTGGGTCGGAACTTGATCGGAACTTGGCAAGTTCCGATCTCAGGAAAATCAACAATTTGGGCCGGCGGATTTTGAGCTGTTTTGGACTTCTAAAGGGCTTTAGCTAGGTTTTGTCTTTTACTATAAATATAAGACATTAGCCTAGGGTATTATTATCAGAAAATACAACACATATACGTAGAGAAACACTTTGTAAACAATCTTGTTCTTCATTAATAAAGATCTGCAGCAGCAATAAGACATACCTTACACATTGTGGGTGAACCTGTATAAAACTTTGGTGTCGTTTACTTTTTCGTCATTGTCATACGGGTTTCTTAGGGGTTGGGGAATTGGATTTCCGCATTAATTCTCAACGAGAAGCCAGAGGACATGGATGAAGCATCGTGGATGAAGCTAGACAGAAATGTGCTGGGTATCATCAGACCTTGTCTGTCAAGGAACATGGCAGCCAACGTTGCCAAACAACCACTACGCAGGGGTCGATGAAGTCATTGTGTGATTTGTATGAAAAATCATCAAACACTAATCGGATGCATCTCATGAAGAAGTTGTTTAACCTGAAGATGGCAGAGAATACTCCTGTAGCAACGCACTTGAACGAGTTCAATAGTAAAATCAACAAGCTGACCACTGTTGAAGGAACTTTTAAAAACGACATTTAAGCGTTGATTTTGTAAGCATCCTTACCTAATAGCAGGGAGCCAATGAGGGCAGCTGTTAGTAATATAACAATATCCAATAAGTTGAAGTTAGAGGATGTTGCACATCGTATCGTGGATGAGGAGATACACAGGCTGGATTCTGGAGAGAGTGTTAAAACATTTGTTCTGAATACTGAGATGGGTAGATCGCGAGATAGAGAAACTGGAATAAAGGGAGATCAAAGTCAAGAGGATGTAGTATGTCAAGGAATGAAGGACATACTCTGGAGTGTTGGGGTTGTGGCAAAACCGGTCACATGAGAAAACACTGCAAGGCTTCGAAGGGTCGTGACGACAAAGGTGACGTCAATGTCGTCGACAAATACAGTGATGCTTTGGTCTTGTCTATTGATAGCTCGATTGATTCCTGAATTCTAGACAAAGGTGCATCTTTCCATACTACTCATAATAAGAATATAATGCTAAATTATGTTGCTGGTGATTTTGGGTGGGTTCATCTTGCTGATGGTGAACAATTGAGGATATAAGGTATGGGAGATGTGAGTCTGAAACTATCAAATGGCTCTACCTGGAAATTGACGAAGGTTAGACATGTACCTTGACTTATTAAAAGTTTAATTTCAGTAAGTCAGTTGGATGGTGATGGTTATAGAACAACCTTTGGTGAGGGCAATTGGAAGGTAGCTCGTGGAGTAATGACTGTTGCTCGAGGACAAAAGGTTGGGACGCTGTATTTGACTGGAGGACTTCAGAGGATGATAGCCACTCTTGAGAGTTCTGTGAAGACAAAGTTGTGGCACTATCGCTTGGGTCACATGAGGAAGAAAGGTATGAAAATTCTTGTAACCAACAATTTAACACATGACCTGAAGATTGTTGATGATCATCTATGTGAGAGTTGTATTCTGGGAAAGTAGAAGAAAGCCAGTTTTGTTAAAACTGGAATCAGCCTAAGTCTGAAAGGCTTGAGTTGGTGCACACTGATATATGGGGTCCTGCACCTGTAAGCTCTGTTAGTGGGTCATATTACTATGTGACTTTTATTGATGATGCAACAAGGAAAGTATGGTTTATTTTATGAAAAATAAATCTGAAGTATTTGGGATTTTCAAGAACTGGAAGGCTATAGTTGAAAATGAAACAAATCTGAAGGTGAAGTGTTTGAGGTATGATAACGGGGTAAATATTATGATGGAGAAATCAAACAGTTTTGTGCTGATAATGGGATCAGAATGGATAAGATTATTCTGGGTACACCCCAGCAGATCGGAGTAGCTGAAAGGATGAACAAGACGCTGAATGAACGTGCACGGAGTATGAGGTTGCATTGCGGATTACCTAAGCCTTTCTGGGCGATTGCAGTTAAAAATGCAACTTACTTGATCAACAGAGGACCCTCAGTCCCTCTAAAGTTCAAGATTCCTAAAGAGATGCTGACAAAAAAAAGTTAATCTTTCTTACTTAAAAGTATTTGGTTGTTGAGCGTATGTTCAGGAAGCATTGCTATATTCTGAGATGGGCTATCGGTTCCATGACATGAAGAACCGTAAGATCATAATAAGCAAGGATGTGGTGCTTAATGAAGAGGTGATGTATAAAGACAGAGATGAGATGAATCAAGAAGCAGATGAGGTCACAACAAAAGAAGGGGAGGAGGAACCTAATTTTACCATTCCAAAAGATGCTGCTGAGAAGGATGATTCATCTGATCCTTATGCTGATATGCCACCATTGGAAAATATGATCTTGGAGGAAGAAACATCATAGTTGAAAGGAACATTTCTAGAGTTGAGGAAGAGGAGTGTGAAACACCAAGTCTTAGAAGGTCACAAAGGACACCGAAACCTACTCATATGTATTCTCCTTCTGTTAACTATATTTTGCTAACTGATAAAAACGAGCCTGTTAGTTATGATGAAACAGTACAATATGAAGATTTCATAAAGTGGGTGTTAGCAATGAAGGATCCATCTCTTATGTCTAGCATGACATGGGAATTGGTCATGCCACCCAACATGAACATGTTGGGATTTTATACATGTTTTGCATATCAAATTATACAAAAACGTATAAACGATCGAATACAAAGTTCTAAATTCACATTTAACTACGAGTTTCGAGTATACCTCTTGAAGCGTGATCGAGTGCGTAGCGGAAGAGCAACGTCCGTTCCTCTCTCTAGTTAGTCGACACCAATGCGTGATTGATTCCTCCCTTGAAGCAACTAGAGCTTGAAGCGTATATGTCAAGAATGAACCAAGAGAAAAACGATTTCTTCTCTTGGTTTGTGTGTATATTTTCGGCCAAAAACTAGAGGAAGGAGGGAGTATATTTTTTTTTGCCTTTTTCCTTGTCTTACAAAGTGTGCAAAAAGGATGATAAAACATTGTCATCAAATGTGGTCTTAATATGGTGTTAATCACATTAACATCCATATGTAACCTCCCCCTTTTTCAAGCTCCCATTCAAGACTAGCATTAGTGCATTTGAATTCAAAAAGTCAAATGCATTCTTATGCATCATTTTTGGACGGTTAATGGGGTGAAAATTCCACTTTGGAATTTCCTCCCCTTTATTCTTTGACGTTTACACTTTTAACCCGGAAGTTTCAATCGTATTGAAAATCAAGCGCATTGTTTGTGTGTGACCTTCTAGGATCGAAATAACATTAGCCATATGTTAATAAAATATCGACAAGTATTTTACTATCATATAAATCATGAGCGGGTCCTAGTAAAACCATCAAGACCCCTAATGTATTTCGAATTCATTCCCAGCTCGTATATTATTGTCAAACAAATAATATACGTATGAACTTAACCTTAAATAAGTAATCACTTCGAACAATCAAATTGTTCAATGGGCACTAATTATGACGTGTCAAACATCTCATAATTCCAACACTCCCACTTGCCCTTGGACGATTACTTGTGAAGTGATTCTTTCGCATCGCGATTCTCACAGTCAAGCTATGGTAAGATATGTGTCACCATACTCTTGCACCTGTACTGTCTCGGATACATAGAATTAATGTGATACCCAGTACTGCTACTGGAGATGGCCATCTTAATCACCATTAATCTACCGAGATTTTATGAATCAATCGACATAACCGATTTGTGCGAATCCCCTCTGATGTACAACCAATGTACCAACATGTTCCAAGTATGCCCAACATATGCCTTTATAGCCTCCCTTCTACAGGAGACGATTTACATAGTCAAGACACGCAAGTCTCATGCTAACGCATTCCTGCCATACAGGTCTAAGAATCACCATTTAACATAAGTTCGATGAGAAACACTTAGGACACAGATATGTCATCTTCTAAGTTCTCATGGCGGTCGAATCCAGTATCATAGCTTGGACTAGTTCCAAGATATATACCCATGTACATGACTAGAGTACACTTACTCCCTTTCTTGTCTAAGAAACGTGACCAAGACAATCATGTGCATGCTGATCATTACAATGTTCGATTCCAATCAGTGAACATTTGATCAGAGATAAGTTATCCCCTTGCTTCTAGGCTTAGTAGAGGGTTTCTCATTTGGGATCCTCAACCCCAAAGACCTCTCTAGAAGCCATGGATAACAATGGAATCAAAATAAAGATATATGTATGAAAGACAGTAAAACTGAAAATAAACATACATACATTTGAATCAATTATTCAACATAATCTTATCAGGACTAAACTATGACAAAATACAGACAATACAGCTCCCACTAAACCTAACGCCATTCAAGCATATATCTAAGTCCTGCACCAGATACGTGCTTGTCATGTTTGCTCTGAGGCAAAGGTTTGGTCAATGGGTCGGCCAGGTTATCGTCTGTATGTATCTTGCATACACTCACATCGCCTCGTTCCGTGATGTCACGAATGATGTGATACTTTCTGAGCACATGCTTGGATCGGTGATGTGATCTTGGTTCCTTGGCTTGAGCAATTGCACCAGTGTTATCACAGTATAACACTACTGGCTCGTCAATGCTAGGTACAACACCAAGCTCACTCACAAACTTCTTGATCCAGCATGCTTCCTTTGCAGCTTCAGATGCTGCAACATATTCTGCCTCTGTCGTAGAATCAGCCACAGTGCCTTGCTTGCTACTGCACCAAGACACTGCGCCACCATTGATGCAAAACACATAACCAGACTGAGATCTAGAATCATCTTTGTCGGTTTGAAAGCTCGCATCGGTGTAGCCTACAACCTGTAACTCTTTATCTCCCCCATAGACAAGACACATGTCTTTAGTATTTCTCAAATACTTAAGAACGGCCTTTACGGCCTTCCAGTGCTCTTGTCCTGGACACGATTGATAACGACTTGTTACACTCAAAGCGTAAGAAACGTCAGGTCGTGTACAAAGCATGGCATACATGATAGATCCTATGGCTGAGGCATAAGGGATCTTGTTCATCTTCTCTATTTCGATGCTGTCTGTGGGACTGTCAGCACGACTAATAGAAATGCCATGTCTCATAGGGAGATTACCTTTCTTGGAATTTTCCATATGGAATCTAAGTAATACCTTATCAATATAAGTGTTTTGACTCAGTCCAATGAGTCTCTTAGATCGTTCCCTATGGATCTTAATTCCAAGAATGTACTGAGCCTCTCCTAGGTCTTTCATAGAGAAACATTTGCACAACCATGCCTTGACTGATTCAAGCATGGGTATGTCGTTTCCTATGAGAAGAATGTCGTCTACATATAGCACGACAAATGCAATGTTGCTCCCACTAACCTTCTTGTATACACAAGAATCTTCTTCACATCGAATGAATCCAAACTCTTTGATTGATTCATTGAAGCGAAGATTCCAACTCCTAGATGCTTGCTTCAGACCATAAATAGATCTTTGAAGTTTGCATACTTTCTTAGGCTCTTTCGAGCTTGTGAATCTAGGAGGTTGTGTCATGTACACATCCTCTTCTAGTTTCCCGTTAAGGAAAGCTGTCTTCACATCCATTTGCCAAATTTCATAATCGTAGTATGCGGCAATGGCTAAGATAATCCGAATGGATTTAAACTTAACGACTGGAGAAAAAGTTTCATCATAGTCGATACCATGAATCTGTTTGAAACCTTTAGCCACAAGTCGAGCCTTATAAACATGGACATTTCCATCTTTATCAAGCTTTCGTTTAAATACCCATTTGCATTCGATGGGTCTATCACCCCTCGGCAAATCAATCAATGTCCATACTTTATTATGGTACATTGATTCCATCTCGGATTGCATGGCTAGGAGCCATTCATCAGCATCAGGTTGTTTCATGGCTTCCTCATAAGTTGAGGGTTCCCCGCTTTCAATCAGGAAAAATTCCCCATACCATCTATCGGGTTCTTGACGGGACCTTTCGGATCTCCGAGGGATGTTTTGAGTATCAGCAGGCTCGTCTACGGTTTCCCGTGGATCGAGTTGAACCTCTTCTTCATAAGAAGGGTCCACCTCCTGAGGTGATTCAGCTAAGGTACTAGTACCTGCTACATCACCCTCTTGAACAATTTCAAGAGTCTCATTACTCTTATATCTCTTTGTAATGTATTCTTTCTCAAGGAAAGTTCCATTACGAGCCACGAAAATCTTATTTTCGGGTTTGAGATAAAAGTAATATCCCTTGGTTTCCTTAGGATAACCAATGAAGTAACACTTGTCGGATTTAGGTCCAAGCTTATCTTTGTTAACTTTCTTAACATAGGCCTCGGATCCCCAAATCCTCAAGTACCCTAGTTTGGGAAGAGTCCCAAACCACATCTCATGTGGGGTCTCAGGTGCTGATTTGGTTGGACATTTGTTTAGTGTGGAAGCGGCAGTTTCCAATGCATAACCCCAAAAACTAGTTGGGAGTTCTGATGTGCTCATCATTGATCGAACCATATCTAATAAGGTTCGATTTCTCCTTTCGGAGACACCATTGTGTTGTGGTGTACCAGCAGGTGTGAGTTGTGATACAATACCACATTCTCTTAGGTGTTGCAAGAAGTCATGGCTCAAGTATTCTCCTCCCCTGTCGGAGCGAAGAATCTTGATTGTCCTGCCGAGTTGGTTTTCTACTTCTTTCTGAAATTCTTTGAACTTTTCAAAGGCTTCACTCTTATGTTTCAACAGATATACGTAACCATATCTGCTGAAGTCATCGGTGAAGGTAATGAAGTATGGAAAACCTCCTCTAGCGGGCGTGTTCATTGGGCCACATATATCAGTATGTATGATTCCCAATAAATCACTTGCCCTTTCACTCGTACCAGTGAAAGGTGACTTGGTCATCTTTCCTAAAAGACATGACTCGCATTTGTCATAAGATTCAAAACCAGATGACGTAAGAATTCCATTGTCATGGAGCTCTTTAATGCGTTTGTCACTTATATGACCGAGTCTGCAATGCCATAAGTATGTCGGGTTCAAGTCATTGGGCTTGTTCCTTTTCATACTGATGTTATAAGTTTCTACACTT
The DNA here is from genome assembly GCA_003412495.2 of Echium plantagineum. Classification (NCBI taxonomy): domain Eukaryota; kingdom Viridiplantae; phylum Streptophyta; class Magnoliopsida; order Boraginales; family Boraginaceae; genus Echium; species Echium plantagineum. Next base: position 29,926,219 of record CM016566.1, on the reverse strand, counting down.
GTTTCCAAGATATAGAGACCACTCTGCAGGGATGCAGTACAATAAACATTTCCATTTTTAGAGATAAAACAACCACTTTTATCAATAGTAATGGAAAAACCATCCAAATTTAATAAGGAAATTGATATAATGTTCCTACATAAAGTAGGAACATAGAATACATTATTCAAAACAATACAATATCCAGATGGTAAATTTAAAGACAGTGTTCCTACAGCAAGAGCTACAACTTTTGCACCATTGCCTACTCGTAGGTCCACTTCATCCCTTGTGAGCTTCCTTCTATTCTGCAGGTGCTGCATATTTCGACAAATATGAGTACCACATCCAGTGTCTAACACCCAAGAATTAGAATCAGAAGGTAAATCAGTTATAACATGAATACCTGTTGGCGGAGTAGTAGTGGTCAAACCACTCTTCTTGTCTGCCAGGTACTTCTTGCAGTTTCTCTTCCAATGGCCAATTATTCCGCAATAATGACACTTGTCTTCCCTTTTGGCATCCTTCTTGGATGCCTTTTGAGTAGGAGCTGTTGCACGGGGGGCAACCTTAGTCTTGCCTTTGGCACCTTTCTTCCTCTTGAACTGTTTCTTGTTCTGAATGGTCAGAACAGAGGAAGAAGTGCCTTTTGCCTTCTTAATGTTTTGTTCAGCATTGTTGATCATACCATGCAGCTCAGACAACGTCTTGTCATATTGGTGCATGTTAAAGTTCAACACAAAACCACTGAAGGAATCAGGCAGCGACCTAAGAATGATATCCACAGACATCTCCTTAGAGACGGGTGCCCCCAATGAGGCCAGTCTTTCGACCAGCCCTATCATCTTGATGACATGGGGACTTGCTGGCTGTCCATTGCCTAGCTTACAGTCAACAAGAGCACAAACAGTATCGTATCTCTCATTGCGTGCCTCCCGCTGGAACAAATTTTCCAGCTGGCGGTACATATCGTAAGCGTTGACCTCTTCGAATTGAATCTGAAGATTCGATTCCATGTTGGCCAACATTAAGCACTGGACATCTGTAGCATCATTCATGTGCTGTTCATAGACATAATACTCATTCTCATCGGTGGGAACGACCTCAGGAAGTTTGGTGGTGAGCACATAATCTGTTCTCTCAGACTTGAGAATAATTCTCAAGTTGCGAGCCCAGTCATGGAAATTAGCACCATTAAGTTTGCATTTCTCCAAAGCGGAGCGGAGAGACTTAGAGTTTTTATCGTTCGTAGACATGATAACTACAGCGGTAAAAAGCGAATAAATAACTCAGATAAGCATGTCATAGTGATAATTCAAAATATCAAAATATTTGAACTCATACAATGTGTTCATAATCCTACTAAAATACACAATGTATCCGAGAACTCAGATAATTAATAATCGAACGGCAGCACGCAACATTTCGACTACCAATCATGTGAGTAGGTGAATGATCACCATTTATGCCGGGCATAATTCTCGGTGTCACCAAAAATCTTACAAGATTGCATTGGTGACAACTTTTGCCAACAGGCCCAAATCTGATTATGGGAATCACTGTTCAAGTAACCTGAGCCTACTGACGAAAGTCATAATGAACAATCGAAGCCCGATTCTGAATCGGAAATCATTCGATTATTCCATCGGGATCAAGTCATAGGACATGTCATGTCTGCCAATCTGGCAGGTCCATGCATACGTATGTCTTATTCCGACTTTAGGGTCAGGTATGGCAAATTACTTGACTTAAGGTAGGATTAGTTATAAATATATAATCATGATCATACATGCATATATACATTCACTCAAGCAAGAATATATATCATATGAGCATGAAAATTAAGAATTATAACGCAAATAAATGGGATTAGTGATATGATCTAAAAACCGAAAAGAAAACTAGACTTAATTCTAAACTAAGTCTTCAGTCCTCCTTCAGTTCCTTTGGTGGCTTCGTCTTCTATTGATTACAATCACACGTGGTGATAAATAATTGACACGCATGTCAATGTAATAAATAATAAAATAAAAGTGACACAAGTCGTCATAAAATAGCACGCAGGCTATATTTCTTTTTGACACAAGTCGTCATATAAAAGACAGTACGCAGACTGTATTTCAAAAACCAGATCATATCACTTATCCCAACATTCATTCACAATGAAAATAAAACATCCAATATATCAAAATATATATAATTAAGTCAATTAAAACATGTAAGGATGTCAAATAAGGTACACACAATTATAACACATATATGTAATAAATTGTACATCAAATGTAACAACCAAATCAATAACTCATAGGTTTTACATAATTAATTAAGGCCTTTAATTTTAATTAATAAGCATTTAATATTATTTATAACCAATATAAATAAAATTAACAACTAATCATATTAGTGCTATTAATTAAAATATTGTAACATTAAAATCTAATCAAATTATCATACAAGTTATAATAATTTAATTAATTTTCTTCTGACAATCAAAAGTGAAAATACTAGAATAGCCAAAATATTCACAATAATTAATAAAACAAAATCCAAAACAATTTTAGGACCATTTTAATTATGTGAACAGTCGTGAACAGTGTTTCGTGAACAGTGAAATCGGAATTACTGTTCATCCGAAAAACACTGTTCATCCGAATAGTGTTCCGAACTTTTCGGATGAACACATGGCTATTCAAAAATCATTTTCGAGCACTTAATAAATCCAAATAAATCCAGAAAAATTACAGTAGACTCGAAAATCATTCTAGTATTTGATTTATATTTTTTCAGAATTTTAGAAAAATATATACAGCCGTTAAAACACTGTTCAACCGAATGGTATATCAAATCCGTTCGGGTGAACATATGACTGTTCAAATGTCAATTTCGAGCACTTAAGAAATCCAAAAAATTCCAGAAAAATTTCAGTAAACTCGAAATTGACTCTAATATTTTATTTATATTTTTCCAGAATTTTATAAAAATATATACAGCCTTTAAAACTGTTCAAACGAAGGGTATATCAAATCCGTTCGAATGAACATATGGCTGTTTCAAACATTTATTTCGAGCACTTAACAAATCGAAACAATTCCAGAAAAATTACAGTGAACTCAAAATTCAATGTACTGTTTGGATAATATTTTTCCAGAATTCTATAAAAATATATACAGCACTTAAAACTGTTCAAACGAAAGGTATATCAAATCCGTTCGGATGAACATATGGCTGTTTCAAACATTTATTTCGAGCACTTAAAAAATCGAAACAATTCCAGAAAAATTACAGTGGTCTCGAAATTTTGTCTACTGTTCGAAACATATTTTTACAGAATTTTAGAAAAATATTTACAGGCCTTAACAATTACATAATTGCACAATACACATAATGCACAACAACCTCAATTGATGATATCAAAACATACACATATGATATTATAATTCATGAAATCAAATTTCAAGACATTTAAAGTGAATTAGAACATATGTACCGGGCTCATGATGCCACTGTTGGGATTTTATACATGTTTTGCATATCAAATTATACAAAAACGTATAAACGATCGAATACAAAGTTCTAAATTCACATTTAACTACGAGTTTCGAGTATACCTCTTGAAGCGTGATCGAGTGCGTAGCGGAAGAGCAACGTCCGTTCCTCTCTCTAGTTAGTCCACACCAATGCGTGATTGATTCCTCCCTTGAAGCAACTAGAGCTTGAAGCGTATATGTCAAGAATGAACCAAGAGAAAAACGATTTCTTCTCTTGGTTTGTGTGTATATTTTCGGCCAAAAACTAGAGGAAGGAGGGAGTATATTTTTTTTTGCCTTTTTCCTTGTCTTACAAAGTGTGCAAAAAGGATGATAAAACATTGTCATCAAATGTGGTCTTAATATGGTGTTAATCACATTAACATCCATATGTAACCTCCCCCTTTTTCAAGCTCCCATTCAAGACTAGCATTAGTGCATTTGAATTCAAAAAGTCAAATGCATTCTTATTCCTCATTTTTGGACGGTTAATGGGGTGGAAATTCCACTTTGGAATTTCCTCCCCTTTATTCTTTGACGTTTACACTTTTAACCCGGAAGTTTCAATCGTATTGAAAATCAAGCGCATTGTTTGTGTGTGACCTTCTAGGATCGAAATAACATTAGCCATATGTTAATAAAATATCGACAAGTATTTTACTATCATATAAATCATGAGCGGGTCCTAGTAAAACCATCAAGACCCCTAATGTATTTCGAATTCATTCCCAGCTCGTATATTATTGTCAAACAAATAATATACGTATGAACTTAACCTTAAATAAGTAATCACTTCGAACAATCAAATTGTTCAATGGGCACTAATTATGACGTGTCAAACATCTCATAATTCCAACAGAACATACGCTAAACAACCAAATACTTTTAAGTAAGAAAGATTAACTTGTAATCTAGTCGACATCTCTTTAGGAATCTTGAACTCCAGAGGGACTGAGGGTCCTCTGTTGATCAAGTAAGCTGCAGTGTTAACTGCATCCGTCCAGAAAGTCTTAGGTAATCCGCAATGCAACCTCATACTCCGTGCACGTTCATTCAACGTCTTGTTCATCCTTTAAGCTACTCCGTTCTGCTAGGGTGTACCCGAGATAATCTTCTCCGATCTCATCCCATTATCAGCACAAAAACTGTTTGAAGATCACAATATTCAACCCCATTATCAGACCTAAAACACTTCACCTTCAGTTTTGTTTCATTTTCAACTATAGCCCTCCAGTTCTTGAAAATCCCAAATACTTCAGAGCTTACAGGTGCAGGACCCTATACATCGGTGTGCACCGACTCAAGCCTTTCAGACTAAGGCTTGATTCCACTTTTAACAAAACTGACTTTCTTCTGCTTTCCCAGAACACAGCTCTCCATAGATGATCAACACTTGGATCGAAACTTGGGTCGGTACTTGGCAAGTTCCAAAATCCTCTACGAATGTGATCAGGACTTGGGTCGGAACTTGATCGGAACTCGGCATATTCCGAAATCTCTACGAAGGTGATCATAACTTGGGTAGGAACTTGTCAAGTTCCAATCTCAGGAAAATCATCAATTTGTGCTGAAGGGCTTTAGCTAGGTTTTGTCTTTTACTATAAATATAAGACATTAGCCTAGGGTATTATTATCAGAAAATACAACACATATACATAGAGAAACACTCTGTTAACAATCTTGTTCTTCTGTAATAAAGACTTGCAGCAGCAACAGGACATACTTTACACATTGTGGGGGAACCTGTATAAAACTTTGGTGTCGTTTACATTTTTGTAATGGTTTTCGTCATTGTCATACGGGTTTCTTGGGAGTTGGGAGAATTAGATTTTCGCATTAATTCTCAACAGAACTCCAAGGAGAGGATCGTGTTCCCTTGGAAAATGAATTAGACCTCAAGTCTCTTGGTCACCCCATGGCTTACTCTTTTCCATTACGCTGTTGGAATAATTATTTTAGTTGCTGTATTGTGAAAAACACTGTATTCAGGTTACAGATTAAACAAACCAAGCTGGTTGTGAGGACTGAAGATCACCCTAATCAATACAAGGCACAGAAAGGTGAAACCAATCGTTTTGAGATAAAACAAACCCTCAACAGGAGGGCCTTTAAGTTGCCCGAAAATATGCATCTAGTATCCTGTGTCAAACAGTAATCTTCTCTTCCTTCTTTATGATCCTTTCATATTATACGGTGTGAGTTTGGACTTATGGTACCAAACATTTTATTTGATAATTGGTATCAAATTGATCAGGTCCGTTATATGGTCCAAATGTCTAGTTCTTTTGATCCAATGGTAAAGAATGAAAGGTACAAATGTGGGCTAATGTTGTTTAATTTATGTTTTTGCATTAATTAAACAAAAAACAAATAAATCATCCACTTTAATCTAATTTAATTTTAAGATATTCAATCCTCCTTCAATCTCTCCTATTTCATCGCCAATCTTTCCCTAAAATCATGCGATTCCAATTAAAAGCTGTTGTAGGAAACCTTAATTTAGCCTTATCATACAAATTTTCATCAGATGGTTCATATTGCATTCATCGAAGTCGCCACATAAAAAACCTAATTTTAGTTGTTTTTCTTCTTTAATTTACTTATTCTTTTGAGTATGGGATTTGAAGATATAATGACTTTTACCAAATTACTTTCTGGTTAGTTGTTTTCATATATTTTTTCCTTTGTCATTTTTGTAATTTTTTTATTTAATCTGATTTTAAGTTTTTGTGCTCATGGCTTTGCAGCGCAAAATTGTGCATTCGGAGGAGAACATCTCACGAACCCGAATTGTGCTACCGAAGATCCTTCTACTGAAGGTTTGTTTAATTGCTGATCGTGTTTTGTTTTTGGAATGATATTCACGTTATAATGTTCCCGGATTCACTTTTGCACCGTGTTTAATTTCGGATGTTGTTTGATTAATGGGTAGCATATGATGATGATGACGATGCCGGTGAACAAATTGAGCTTTCTGATTTTGGTGATGCAGATGATGATGACGATGATGCCGTTCCTGATGGTACAGGTTGATTTTGATGTTTTAAATTTTTCTATTGTCATTGTTTCAAATTTTATGAGCATTTTGTTTGGGGTGATGCAGATGATGATGAGGATGTCGATGTCGTTGTTACAGGTTGATTGTAACGTTTTAATATAAACTATTGTCAATGTTTCAATATTTTATTTTTCGTCTTAGCACAATACTGAATTAAACGTTTTTGGGGTTGTTTAGCTGTCATACATGATGCTTCCGACGAGAATTCTTGGAAAGATCTTGTTTTTTCTACCGAGTCAGAAGCATATGCTTTCTACGCTGCTTATGCCAAATCTAAGGGATTCTCAATCAAGAAGTCTAATTCGTACACGAACTCTAAAAATGAAAGGTCTGGTAACCCAGGCTATATTAGGTACGTGTGTTCGAAACAAGGTTTCAAGACGGAGCCAAAGGTAGTTGCAACTGATGTTCCAAAGAAAAGGAAACGCATTCGTAAGCTTGATACGCGGACAGGTTGTGAGGCAGCAATTAGGCTTAATCTTAATAAGACAAAGGGGGCTTATGTTATCAAATTGTGGAATGATGTCCATAATGTTTTCTGAATTTTTGTCCATAAGGTTGTGATACGCGGACAGGTTGCGATTGAACAGCAGAAACAATTCGCCAATTAGAATGTTTTCTCACTATAGTGTAGTCGCTAATATAAATTAACCATTCCACTGTGGCAATGGGCAAATTTGAATTAACCTTTCCTCTGTGGTAATTGGCAAATTTGAATTCACCATTTTACATGTGACATTGGCAAATGTAAATTAACCATAAAACTGGGTTACACGACAAATACACATGATCAAGTTATTTTTCCATCATATTAAAGTATCATTGCTAATTTAAATTAACATTTCCTCTGTCGTAATTGGCAAATTTAAATTAACCTTTCACTGTGGTAATTGGCAAATTTAAATTAACCTTTCCTCTCTGGTAATTGGCAAATTTAAATTCACCCTTTTACACGTGACATTGGCAAATGTAAATTAACCATAAAACTGGTTTACATGACAAATACACAAGATCGAGTTATTTCTCCATCGTATTAAAGTATCATTGCTAATTTAAATTAACCATTTCACAGGTGTAATTGGCAAATGAGTGTGAGGAAACAGAAATTATCAAAATGAATTCAAATTCAAACTAAATAGTTTATGTCCCAGAATGGCACCAAAAGTATAGTTAAGCTAGTACTGAAATCTAAAAAATTTGTCAACGGCGAAACAAAAGTCAACGGCGAGGATTTGATCCGTTCTCCTTTGATTCAGGGCGGCGGAGAGGATCCTGTAACTAGTATTCACCGATCGTCTCTAGATTACCTCAAAATATACAGAAATCTTATGTAAGTGTGCTAGGTCAACCGAAGGATTCGCGAGTTCGACTCACATTCATTCCCCCAGAAGTTGTCAATGGAAAATCAGTCATCAAATATCAGTCGATTGATGTTCTTCCAAGCATCAATCGATGGAAATCATCAGCGTATGGCTATGTGATGGGAGCTAACCCTAGCTATGGAGCAGTGGAGAATTATGCGAAGAGGAATTGGGAGAAATTAGGGTTTGAGAAATGTTACAAATTCTCAACATGAGTTTTTCTCTTTCAGTTTGCGGAGGAATCAGGGCGTGATGAAATGATTGCATCGGGGCCATGGATTTTTGCTCAATTTCCCTTAATCCTTCAAGCTTGGACTCCAGATTCCAAAATGGATCGGAAAGGAGTTTCTAGGGTTCTGATATGGGTCAAAATGCCGTATCACAGTTTGCAGTTTTGGAATCCAGAGATGTTCAGTAAAATTGGGAGTTATATTGGAAATCCGCTTTTTGCTAATAGTGCTACACAACAGGCTTCTAGAATCTCGTTTGCAAGGCTCTATGTTGAGGTAAGATCGGAGGATAATCTAAGTAATGAAGTGCCATTAGTGAATGAGCGAGGAGAGGAGTTTTTGCAACGTGTGGAGTACGAGTGGATCCCTCTGAAATGCAAACACTGCAAGGTTTTTGGGCATGATGATGCTCATTGTAGATTTGGTGGACGAGAGGGTGTAAAAGGACAGACATATGCACGCAAAGTATGGCAACCTAAGGCACAGATTGTGCCTGCTCATACTGAAGATGCAATACAGGAACAAGTTGGACAGGAATCAATTGTTCAAGGAAATGGAGAGCAAGGTGAAGGATCTGGTGCTGTTTTGAATGAGAAGATAAATTTGGAGTGTATTCTTGATAGCATTGTTGAGAACACATTATTCAGGCCCCAAACAATGTGAGAATATTGTCACCATTAATCCCTTTGATATACTGGAGCTGAAGGAGATTGATCATCTGAATTGTACAAAGAGGCTGGTCAAGGAATTGAAACAGATACCTCTGGTGGGAAATAGTGGAAATCAGCCCTCAGGAATCACTGATCAGGGGCCAAGTAAGAAGAAAAGAGGTAAGAGTGGTAGAGGTCCTCCCCCTCCCTCTTTATCATGAAGATCCAATTGTGGAATGTCAGAGGACTGAATTGTAGGCAAAAGCAATTCAGTCTAAAACAGTCATGTAAATACTTTGATATAGTAGGTCTTATAGAAAATAAACTCAAAACTGATAATATAGAGGAGATTATACATAGAATGTTTGAAGGATGGAAATATACTCATAATATTGTTCCTGGTACTCTAGGCAGAATTATTGTGTGCTGGAACCCTATTACTGTGGATTTCTCTGTTGCTCACTGCACTAGTCAGCAAGTGTTTGGTAAAGTCTGTCCAAAAGATGGGAAACAGTTTTATCTCTCTGTTATCTATGGGCTTCACACTAGAAATGATAGAAAAGAACTCTGGCAGTCTTTGAGGAGTATTAGTATTGGATCACATGATCCCTAGCTTGTAGGAGGGGATTTCAATTGTGTGAGGTCTCTCAGTGAATCTGTTGGGGGTAGTAGTCCTGATATGGGATCTCTAGAGGATTTTAATAGTTGCATTCATGATATGGATATTGTTGAGCATCCTCATTCTGGTCATGCTTTTACTTGGAGTAGAAACTGGCAAAATTCTGGATTGGTGAGAGTCCTTGACAGGGTGTTGTGTAATTTCAGTTGGCTGGATCAGTTTGTAAATTGTAGTGTAGTTGTAGCTGATCCTGGTGTATCAGATCATTACCCCTTGAAATTCAGGTGGATCATGCTATTCCTCATGAGCCTAAGCCTTTCAAGTTTCAACAATTCTGGCTTAATCACAAAGATTACAACGCTATTGTACTGGAAGTATGGACCAGGGAATATGAAGGTAGTGCCATGGATGTATTATATCAAAAGCAAAAATGCCTTAGACATAAATTAAAGGAACTCAATCATGAACAATTCTCCCATATTAGTTCTAGAGTTGTTGAGATGAAAATTAAGCTTGAGAGTCTGAAGAGCAAGATTTTTGGAGGATGCATTGATTCTGAAGTTTTGTTGGAAACTGCAAATGTTGAGCAAGAATATGTGAGAATGAGTAGAGCTGAATTCTAATTGTTCCAAGCTAAATCTAGAGTGTAGTGGTATAATGAAGGAGATGCTAGCACTGCATTCTTTCAATAACAACCAAGTTGCATCAAGCCAAAAACAGAGTGACTGCTATTCAAAATAAAGATGGAATACTCACTGATTATTATGAGCAGGTTAAAAGCATTGCTATTGATTTTTATAAAGATCTGTTTACTGCTCCTGATCAGGCTTCCAATATGGATGATGAACTGAATAAATGCCATTGGAGGTGCATATCTGATGATCATAAGGAATTCTACTGATGCAAGAGATGGTATGCAATTATCAAAGAAAGGGAGGGGTCCCTAGATGTGCTCTTAATATTGATATTATGAAGGCTTATGACTCTGTGTCATGGGAGTTTCTCTGGGCAGTAATGATCAAAATGGGATATCCAGCCAAGTTCATTTTGTGGATAAAAATTGTGTGAGCAGTGCTTGATTTTCTATTGCACTGAATGGAAGTCTTCAGGGGTATTTCAGCAGCTCAAGAGGTCTTAGGCAAGGAGACCCCATTTCTCCCTACTTGTTTATACTTGCTATGGAATGCTTCACAAAAATGTTAGTCAAAGAAGAGGGATTTGAATATCATGTGAGATGCAAGGAATTACAAATTGTCAATGTCAGTTTTGCTGATGACTTATTTGTATTGGCAGCAGCTACTAGCAGGTCTATGAAGATTATTAAGGATGTACTTCTTAGATTTGGAAGGATGGCTGGATTGAAACCAAATTTGAGCAAAAGCTCAAGTTATTTTGCTGGTGTTGATGAGGAGCAGGCTCAACAGTTTAGCAGACTTCTTGGGATTCCTTTTTCTGAATTTTCAGTTAAGTCTCTAGGACTTCCGCTGACAACAAAACAGATTAGTGTGAATAATTGCAAAGTTCTGGTGGAAAAGGTCAGGTAAAAGATCACTGATTGGGGCTCTAAAATGCTTAGCTTTGCAGGAAGGCTTGTCCTTATCCAATCTGTTGTTTTTGGAGTATATAACTACTGGTGTCAAATTATCTTTATTCCTAAGCAGACTATAAAAGAAATCAACACAATGATTAGGTCCTTCTTGTGGGGTGGAGAAGAGAATGGCAAGTTTATGGCTAAAGTTTCTTGGTAGAAAGTTACTCTCAAGAAAGAAGAGGGAGGACTTGGAATTAAGGATATTGCTGTGTGAAATCAGTTTTGTATGGCAAAGCATCTCTGGAACTTATGTAGTGGTAAAGATGCCTTATGGATCAAGTGGATTCATACATATAGGATTAGAGGGCAGTGCATTTGGGGGATTAAAGTTAAAAGCAATCACTCTTGGGCCTGGAATAAGCTTCTGCATCTTAAAGATATCATTAGGTCTCATGTCCTAATGGAAGTAACAAACGGTGAGTCAACAAATTGTTTGCATGATAATTGGCATAATCAAGGACCACCTACCAGTTTTCTCTCATCCAGAAGTATTAGAAGAATGGGGCTTGATAAAAAAGACATCATTGCTACTGCTAGTCTCAAGCTGCAGAGAATTAGAGGTAGAAGACTTAGTAGAGGAGGGCAAGACTTTATTGCATATTTTCTCATTTTGCAGGGGGGCTTAAATGACAAAATGAATTGGTTTGGATCTAACGTTCATAAAACTACTAATGTGTGGAATTGCCTTAGGAGTCAGGCAGCTCAAGTGGGATGGTGGAAGATTATTTGGTACAAAGGCCAAGTGCCTAGATTTGAATTTGTCTTGTGGCTTGCATGTCAAAATAGGATGGCTACTAAAGATAGGTTGTATCAGTGGGGAATGGTGGCTGATGAGAAGTGTGTATTTTGTCAGAGCACTCAAGAATCAGTCCAACATTTGTTCTTTGAATGCAGTTTCTCTGCAATTGTATGGAGGAAACTACTTCTCTATCTGCATGAGTATCACACTCCCACTAAGTGGGAAGATGAGAGGAAGTGGATTATTGATAAGGGTGTTGGGAAGTCTTTCCAAAGCAGGCTGAGGAGACTCTGTGTATCTACAGCTGTTTATCATATCTGGATGGCTCGAAATAAATGTGTCTTTGAGCAGATTCAGCCGGAAGTCAATTTAGTTGTTGCAAAATGCTTCCAGGCAATCCGCAGCAGTGTTAACGGGTGGAGCAATATTAAGAGGAATAAAACTAATTGGGGAATTTGCTTAGAATGGGGTTTTAGTCTGTCTATACTTTGTAGTGAGTAGTGTGTACTCTTGTACTCTTCCTTTCTTTCAATAAAGCTTCTGCTGGTTTAAAAAAAACAACTCAAACTAGTAACCTATTAGGCTGGTATTTAACGCCTAGATCTCTTCGACTTTGGAACAACCGGCTCCGCTTGAATGGTCGAAGCACGAGCAGCGCACAAACTGACCAACCCGTCCTTAATTTCTTTGCAGAACATGTTGGCTTTTACCTGGATATTGTACTTCCCGTCCTTGAGTTTGTTGTTCTTGTGATTAACTATTGCACAACAAAGATCTATCCGTAATTCGTTAACTAGACGCTTCAGTTGATATTCGTTACTTCTTTTCCATTTGCCAAACGATCCCATTGTTGCTTCGTTACCATCCCATTCTTGTAGGAATTTCATTGTCATTACCCCGCAGCTCCTTCCATCATTGTCATCCTTCCATTTGCCAAATCATTTTGCATCACTTTTTATTGACAATTGTATATGGCTGATAATATAGATTTGTCATTGTAATTGTATATTGCTCATAATTAAATCTTCAACTACACTCAAGTATAACCCAAATTAAAACTTCAACAACACAGAATAATATAATTTGGTCGGGAAATTTAAGCATGGTAGATACAAAGGATTTGAAAGTGGTTCAGAGTTCACCTAAGAGCGATTCCAAAATATATAGATTGGGTTGGCAAATTTAATTTTGCAACGTTTCAACTATACAATGTCAAATCTAAATTATCAGCAATATACAATTGTCAATGTAACTGAAGTATAAAATTATAACCAAACAATAAAAAATGGTTCAGTGTTTACCTAAGACCGATTCCAAAATTCAACTAGTGTACAGAAAATATATAAATTGGTCAATAGAAACACTTCCTAAAAGATTGGAAATTACTTGTTGAACTTAAACCAAAACATTGAGATTACACTAATTTATTAAACAAAAAGAACAATCGACTATTTGAGCAACAATCACAACTCCAATCAAGATTGGATTTTTATAGAGTTAATGCGAATATTAGCAACAAATAACATATTATACAGTCCCAACTAATTTCGTAAGTGTGGCAAACAACAATTTATATAAAAATCTAATTTTTTAAACAAAAAAAAACATCACACCCAAAAAAAGTTCGCCAGATTTGATCTCACCTTTGGGTTGTAGTCGTTAGGTTTAGTGAAAAGAGCTACCTTGTGATGAAGATTAGGCCGAGAGGAGAACTATTAGCATATGGGTAACCCCGTATTTATGAAGAACTATTAGCCTTAGGTTCTGGAAGCCAAACAATTCGCCACAATATAAGGGGTTGTTTGACTGAATCAATTTGTGGAGAACTATCACTAATCAATCCCTTAACTAATGCCTAAAATGTAGTATAGCTGATTTATTAACTAAATAATTTATAAATCTATAAAATAATAATTAGTATTAACCTTGTGGCAAATTGACTAAATTGCCATTTGATATTACTAATACCAAAAAAATGTTTGGTACCATAAGTCACTCTCATACGTTGAGTCTTGATTTATTATTTTAGTTTATTAGCAGTTAATGGTTTAATTACTATTTCATTCCACTAGTTCGCTAGGAAATAGCTCACGTTTTACACATCTAAGGAAATAGGGCAACTTAACATATACTCCCTTTTTTGAAAAAGTCGGTAGTAGATATCTTCATGGGACGAAGGGAGTTATGCTTTGGCCGGTAGCCGAAGTTGAAGGATTGATAGATTATTGGGTTAGTCGTATCGGCTTTTGTCTAGTTCTTGCATGATTAATATAATATTGATTTAGTTGAATCTGCTTTTGTCAGATACATTCTATGTAAAATGGGTTGCCATTGCTTAGTAGTTAGTAGTAAAAGAAGCTGATATTGTATGGGCTGCGATATCAAGCTGAAGATTGGTAGCTGCTAAAATTATCCTGCAATAAACTGAACTATGCTCTTGCTTACGTGTTTTGTTCCATGTCGATTGCTGTTAGAAATGCAAATGCGTTTTGCATGTTAGGAATGGATATTATTCATGATAAATATAATCCCTACATTCGTGCGCTTAAAAAACAAAAAGAATGTTAACCTCCTATATATTAGTGATAGTCATTAACGCAATACATCTTTAAATACTTAGAGATTGTTTTCATTCAAAACATCAGAAAGTTATTGTAGTATATATATATATTAAATAAGTATTAGAATCTCTCCGCAGAGAGAATAGAGCAGCAGCTCGTGTAATAATATTTTTATCTTCTTATCACTTACATAAAGAAATATATTATTCTATTTCTTCGAGTATATATATTATATAAACCCATCACGTTTCCAACAAGTGGTATCAGAGCTAAGGTTTTGTTTGACGAAATTCAAAATGGCGAATATGTTGCAACCTCAAATTCCAAAATTGACGGCGACAAATTATGGAACTGGAGTATACAAATTAAAGTTCTACTCGGTTCTCAAGATCTATGGGACATAGTTGAAGATGGGTATACCGAGCCTGAAAATGCAGTTGCTGAAGCAGCTCTTTCAAACGCCGCAAAAACATTATTAAAAGATTCTCGCAAAAAGGATAAAAAGGCATTGTTTACAATTTTCCAAGGAGTTGACGAATCGACCTTTGAGAAAATATCAGGAGCAGGAACATCCAAGGAAGCATGGGAAATTTTACAAAAATTATTCCAAGGAGTAGAGAGAGTGAAGAAGGTACGACTGCAAGTACTTCGAGGCGAGTTTGAAAATCTAAAGATGAAAAGCTCAGAAAATATTGGTGAATATGTGACTCGTTTGAAAATGATATCAAATGAGATGAAAAGAAATGGTGAAACTCTTGAGGACATCAGGGTCATGGAAAAGCTTCTTCGGTCACTGACAAGAAAGTTTGATTATGTTGTTACTTCGATTGAAGAATCAAAAGATCTGTCTACAATTTCGATTGATGAGCTTATAGGTTCTATACAAGCCCATGAACAACGAATAAATCAGTATGATGATACAACTTATAATGAAAAGGCTTTGCAAAGCAAGATGTCTTTTAATGACAAACCAAGCAGTAGCAACTTCTCACGAAGAAGAGGTGGTTTTAGAGGTGGCTATCAAAGCGGACGAGGACGTGGAAGGCAACCATTCAACAAAGGCCATAGAAATGATGACAATCACCATCTAGTCGTAGTCAAAATTTCAGAGGCCGAGGAAGAGGTGGATATCAACAACGCAGTGATAAGTCTCACCTTCAATGTTATAATTGTAACAAATATGGTCATCTCAGTTATGAATGTCGATCAACACCTGCAGTGAAAGAAACAAATAATTATACAACGCTAGATGAAGAAAAAGAAGTTGGCTCCGCCATATTTCTAACATATAATGGAAGTGAAGAATGTCACAAAAATATTTGGTATCTTGATACTGGCGCAAGTAACCACATGTGTGGTCGAAAAGATTTGTTCACAGAATTGGATGAAACAATTAGTGGAGAAGTTACTTTTGGTGATTCATCAAATGTTCTGGTACGAGGAAAAGGGAAGATTGTGATTCTGTTAAACAATGAAGAAAAGAAATATATAAATGATGTTTATTATATACCGGCATTAAAAAGCAACATCATTAGTCTTGGGCAACTACTAGAGAAAGGGTACACCATAAATATGAAGAAAAACTCTCTATCGATAAGAAATCAAGTACAAGAATTGATTGCAAAAGTTGATATGACCAGGAATCGACTTTTCACTTTAGACATGAAGACTAGGATACAACATTGCTTGAAGTCGGTCATTAAAAATGACTCATGGTTATGACATCTAAGATTTGGTCATCTAGGTTTCAGTGGACTCAAATTATTACACCATTACACCATTAGTTGTATATTTGACCATTGACCATTGACTGGAATGGAATGACCATTCCCAACAACGAATTATGATTGCTAGAATTAAAATAAGTGTGAAGAGTACCTCCCCCATTCCAACATAATTCCCCACAAGACACTAAATTACCTTACTCCTACCCACTACCTCTATCAAAAACAACCTACCTACGAACATCTACGTGTGTTTGGTTGTCTGTGCTATCCTCTATTTTCCTCCACCACCATACATAAACTTCAACCACGTTCCGCTCCATGTGTTTTCCTTGGGTATCCATCCAATCATCGCGGTTACTTATGTTATAATATTGCAACTCGTAAAATTATAATTAATCGGCATGTTTACTTTGTCGAAGATCATTTTCCGTTTGCAAAAATTGGTGCCACCCCCACCCCATCCCCTCGGCCCAATGATGACACCCCACACCCTTCATTCATTCATCCTTCCATCATGTTACCCGCTCCCGCTTCCCAATCTCCACTCTCATGCTCACCACCTCCTGCCCCATCCTCCCCTCATTCGGTTTCCATTTCTCCAGACCAGCCCAACGGCTCTCAACCTTCTCCCACCCAATCCCGTACCTCCCCCATTCCAGCTCTAACCAATCTCCCAAGTCTCCCCTGCCCTACCACCTCCACCATCCCCGCACCTCTAACCAACCAAACTAAAGCTTCCTCCACCGTATCTCACCGTCCCGTCACCCGTAGCTCACATGGAATAGTCAAACCCAATCCTAAGTATCTATTACACACCACCACTCTCTCCCCACTTCCAAAGAACCCAGTGGCGGCCCTTAATGATCCTAACTGGAAAATGGCCATGTGCGACGAATATGATGCTTTAATTAAAAATAATACATGGGAGTTAGTACCTCGCCCTTCGGGTGTTAATATAATTCGGTCTATGTGGATTTTTCGTCATAAATTGAACTCTGATGGTTCTTTTGAGCGTTACAAAGCTCGTCTTGTAGGGGATGGCAAAACTCAACAGGTTGGCGTTGATTGTGGTGATACTTTTAGTCCGGTGGTTAAACCGGCTACTATTTGCACTGTTTTGACATTGGCACTATCTAATTCTTGGTCTATTCATCAACTTGATGTTAAAAATGCTTTTCTTCATGGTGAGTTACATGAAACTGTATATATGTACCAGCCAATGGGTTTTCGGGATCCTGCTCTACCTGATCATGTATGTCGACTGCGCAAGTCTTTATATGGACTAAAGCAGGCTCCTCGGGCTTGGTATCAACGGTTTGCTGACTATGTCTCAACTGTTGGTTTTGTTCATAGTGCTTCTGATCATTCTCTGTTTGTTTACAGGAAGGGGTCTGACATTGCTTACCTGTTACTTTATGTTGATGTCTTGATGACATCATACTTACAGCTTCCTCTGAGACGCTACGCAAATATCTTATTTCGCTTTTCAGTACTGAGTTTGCCATGAAAGATTTGGGCCGTCTCAGTTATTTTTTGGGTATTGCTGTCACCCATCATACAGGTGGTCTCTTTCTTTCTCAGAAACAGTATGCTGAGTCTATTATCCAGAAAGCAGGTATGACTTCGTGCAATGCTTCTGCCACCCCTATTGATACTAAGTCTAAACTCAGTGGCAACTCCAGGTCCCCATGTGATGATCCGACTTTGTTTCGGAGCCTGGCCGGTGCCTTGCAGTATCTCACTTTTACTAGACCCGACATCTCTTATGCTGTTCAACAACTTTGTCTTCACATGCATGCACCCATGACAGACCATATACTAGCACTTAAACGAGTGTTGCGATACTTACAAGGAACATTGGATTATGGCTTACACTTGTACAAATCCTCCTCGTGTTCTTTAGTTTCATATACAGATGCAGATTGGGCAGGCTGTCCTGACACTCGCAGGTCTACTTCCGGGTACTGCGTATTTTTTGGTGATACTCTTATTTCTTGGTCCTCCAAGAGACAGGCTACTGTTTCACGGTCCAGTGCCGAGGCTGAATATCGAGGGGTTGCTAATGTAGTAGCTGAGGCTTGTTGGCTACGCAATCTGCTCCTGGAATTGCACCACCCTCTCACATCTGCCACCATTGTTTACTGTGACAATGTCAGTGCTATTTATTTATCCGAGAATCCAGTTCAGCATCAACGGACCAAGCACATTGAGATAGATATACACTTTGTTCGCCAAAAGGTTGCCCGTGGTCAAGTTCGTGTCCGACATATGCCATCAAGACACCAAATCGTAGACATCTTCACCAAAGGGCTTCCCCAAGTGTTATTCACCGACTTTCGAGACAGTCTGAGCATCCGTCCTCCTCCCGCTCCGACTTAGGGGGTGTATTAGAATTATTACACCATTAGTTGTATATTTGACCATTGACCATCGACCATTGACCATATAGTATTAGTGACATTATTAGCATTAGTGACTATTATTAGCATTAATGGTCATTACTCATTAGTTGACTGTATTAGCTCGTAGTGCTATGCATCTTCATGTATAAATATGTATCGTTATTCAGTAATACAAATCATCCATTCCACAATATTCTTACAATGTCATCTAAGATTTGGTCATCTAGGTTTCAGTGGACTCAAATTATTATCAAAGACAAACATGGTGAGCGGACTTCCAATAATTAATAAACCAGAAAATTTATGTGATGCATGTGTCAAAGGAAAACAGCATCGTCAAAGCTTTCCCATTGGGAAATCCTGGAGAGCTAGAAGGCCATGGGAGATAATTCATACAGATATAGCTGGTCCATTCGATATCCCGTCACTTGGAGAAATAGGTATTACTTAACTTTTATTGATGACTATAGTCGAAAAAGTTGGCTATATATATTGAAAGAAAAAGGAGACGCTCTTGAAAAATTCAAAGAGTTCAAAGCACTAACTGAAAAACAAAGCGGAAACAATCTGAATATACTTAGATCTGATAGAGGTGGAGAATACAATTCAAATTTGTTTAATAACTTCTGCAAAGAGCATGGAATTATTCATCAGTTGACAACGGCATATACTCCACAACAAAATGGTGTTGCAGAAAGAAAGAATCGAACAATTCTTGACATGGCAAGAAGTATGGTGAAAGGAAAGCACATGCCAAGAAATTTCTGGGCTGAAGCCGTGTTATGTGTTGTTTATTTGTTGAATCGTTGTCCAACAAAAAGTGTCAAATTCAAGACTCCAAATGAAGCATGGAGCGGTACCAAACCATCTGTTGGACATCTTAGAATATTTGGAAGTATCGCATATGCGCATGTTCCAGATCAAAAGAGAAAGAAGCTTGATGACAAAGGCAAAAAGTGTATTTTTATTGGATATGACAAAAGGAGCAAAGCTTACTGGCTTTACAATCCAATTACTAAGGAAGTAATCATTTTTAGGGATGTTGAATTTGATGAAAATGATTATTGGAGGTGGAACACGGAAGAAAGAAATGTTGTAGGACAATTTTTTGATGATGACAATGATGAAGATGTTGATTTCAATACTGAAGATAGTGGAAATGATGACTTGACTCCTCCACCAAGTCCAATTCAGCAAACTCCTCAATCAACTCCAACAATATCAGAAAGCAACAATAGGAGTAATGGTAGTAATTCGGGGGGAGTACAGAGAAAAACACGAAGGCTGGATGAGATTTATGATGCAACAAGTCCGGTACAGAATTTTGATTATTCTCTATTTTGTTTAATGGCTGAATGTAATCCAGTAACATTTGAAGAAGCTACTGAAGAAAGAAAATGGAACAAAGCAATGGATGAAGAAATTGGTGCAATCAAGAAGAATGATACTTGGGAGCTCGCAAATCTTCCAAAAGGACATAAAGCAATAGGTGTCAAATGGGTCTATAAGACAAAGACAAATCAAGAAGGAAAAGTAGAAAAATACAACGCAAGATTGGTTGTTAAAGGCTATAAACAAAGGCATGGAATCGATTATGATGAAGGATTTGCCCCAGTAGCAAGGGTGGACACTATAAGACTTATTATAGTAGTTGCAGCTCAAAATCAATGGATTATCTATCAAATGGATGTAAAGTCAGCATTTTTAAATGGTTATCTCGAAGAAGAAGTTTATATTGAGCAACCACCTGGATATATTGAGAAAGGTCAAGAAGATAAAGTGTACAGATTGAAGAAAGCTTTATATGGATTGAAACAAGCTCCAAGAGCTTGGAACTCAAGGGTGGATGAATACTTTCAGAAAATAGGTTTTGTGAAGAGTCCATATGAGCATGCTCTCTACACAAAAACTAATAAAAAAGGAGACATTATGATTGTGTGCTTATATGTGGATGATATAATTTTCACTGGTAACAATCCCGATATGTTTGTCGATTTTAAGAAAGTAATGATTGACGAATTTGAAATGACAGATATTGGTCAAATGGCTTACTTTCTTGGAGTCGAAGTCACACAAAGTCAATCTGGGATTTTTGTGTCGCAAACAAAGTATGCAAAACAGATTTTAAGTAAGTTTAGAATGAAAGAATGCAAACCAGTTAGCACGCAAGCAGAAGCAGGAATAAAGCTAAGTACAGATTCAACGAAGGAACCAGTAAATCCTACAGTATTCAAAAGTTTTGTTGGAAGTTTGAGGTATCTAACTTTCACTCGTCCAGATATTATGTATGCAGTTGGACTCGTAAGCAGATATATGGAGAAACCCAAGCAAGATCACTTTGTAGCAGCAAAAAGAATTTTAAGATACATCAAAGGTACACTTGAATATGGTTTATTTTACACTCATTCTCAAGACTCAAAATTAGTTGGCTACTAAGACAGTGATTATGGTGGTGATTTGGATGACGGAAAAAGTACTTCCGGATATGCATTTCATATTGGCTCGGCAATATTCTCGTGGTCATCAAAGAAGCAACAAACAGTTGCCCTCTCAACATGTGAAGCTGAATATATGACAGCAACAGGATGCACGTGTCAAGCTATGTGGTTGAGTTACTTATTATGTGAATTAAATCAAGCAAAGGAAGGTCCTATTACTATTTATGTAGATAACAAGTCCGCCATCTCACTCGCGAAAAATCCTGTGTCTCACAGTAGAAGCAAGCATATAAACATCAAATATCATTTCATACGAGAACAAGTGAATAACAAACTCGTGAAATTGGTGCACTGTAGCACTGACGAACAACTAGTAGACATTTTTACTAAGGCATTGAAGACGGAGGTATTTCAAAAACTGAAAGAAAAGCTCGGAATGCAAAGCCGCATTTGAGGGGGAGTGTTAGAAATGCAAATGCGTTTTGCATGTTAGGAATGGATATTATTCATGATAAATATAATCCCTACATTCGTGCGCTTAAAAAACAAAAAGAATGTTAACCTCCTATATATTAGTGATAGTTATTAACGCAATACATCTTTAAATACTTAGAGATTGTTTTCATTCAAAACATCAGAAAGTTATTGTAGTATATATATATTAAATAAGTATTAGAATCTCTCCGCAGAGAGAATAGAGCAGCAACTCGTGTAATAATATTTTTGTCTTCTTATCACTTACATAGAGAAATATATTATTCTATTTCTTCGAATATATATTATATAAACCCATCACGTTTTCAACAATTGCCTCTTCGTGTTGGAAATTGTCGATTGTTTTATCAAAATTCAGCATGAATTCTATGGCATTTAATGTTTCATTCATCTATAACTACTTTGTTATACGCAAATAGCTCTTCTGTTCTTAGTTCTCTGAATATCGGTTGGCTTTAACTTAGAAGCTGATAATAAGTTTGCTATGAAACAATCCCATAATCTATTGGTAGGAGCTGGTGAGAGATTTGTATATATCCAAACTACCTGGTGCACTTATTATGCGGGCTTATGAACTCGTCACCCATTAGCCTAACATAACATGAAAAAGATACAAAATAGCAGACCAAATGAAGGTTCAATGGATTGGAATCATTGAAGAAGGAATATAATAATATATGGCTGACTATATAAATTTCGAGAATTATTAAGAAAATCTACTTAGTTTTTGTTCACTCTGACGACGAGATATATGATGGTCAAAAAGTCTTTCAATTTTGTGCTCTTTTTGTAGTTGTGGTTGTTGATTGATTGAATTAGTAGTTCATTTAGTCTCTCTAATTATGAAAAATTGCGAATCATATATACTTGCAGCAGGAATTTCGATTTGAAAGGACTTTAAATTACGTTTAATATCTCGAAGAAATTAGAATCTCATTTGTTGCATCAAAACCATTGTTTGCTTCGCAAATTATATTTGTTTGTTGAGTCCATTATACCATTTGCAAAAATGATATAGTTCGACTTTATTAAGCCATGAGGAGAGAATATTATATCAAATTATACATATATAGTTTGTTTTCAACGTTAAGATGCGATAACCAAGTTGCGTTATGATTCTTCACAATTTTAAACTTGATAAGCCTCGAAAGAATATAAATTCCCGACCCAAAGGTGTATTTTATTGTTTTTATCATTTCGATTGTTACATGCATTACATGGACCATTTCATGTACCATGTTTTACATTGATATATTATTAAAGGCTGGCGATATTGCCAGAGCAATTTTGATTCTGCCAGAGCAAAGTTTGAGTATATACCTGTTTTAACCTTTTAAGTCAACTATTTTATTATATCATTAATATTTACTATTTAATATTTATTTACAATTAGAGCTATTTGAAAATTAACAATAAATGAACACATTCCATATCTTTAAAGGAACGGAATATTTGTCGATCTTTTCTATGATTTCAAATTGTGAAGAATTTATTTTGGTTGAACTTTTATTTTTTGTCTTTGGTCGCCCTTTTCTCCATTGAATATTGGGTTCATAAAGAATCGTATCTGACTCATCAACGATCTCATATAATTTATCTTGAGCACGTAACTTTTCTCCAATTGATCAAAGATGATAATTATCATTTAACTTCGAAATTAATTCCCCAAATTCTTTACCTTCAACAACAGTTTCAAATATTGAAGATCTTAGATACTAATGTCTATTTCTTTTATTTTAAATTAATATAAAAAATATTTTGCAAATTATTTCCTTCAGTAATAAATAAGTTATAGATGACCAAGAGAGCAATGATAATGATTTATTAACATTAAAGATGCATATATATAAAATATGAAATCTGTTCATTTATTGCTGATTTTCAAAATTATTTCTACTTGCAATAAATTATTAAATAATAAGTACTAATGACAAAATAGAATAGTTGACTTGAAAGGTTAAATTAGGTATATGCTTATACTTCATACTTTGCTCTGGCATGATCAAAATTACTCTGGCAATATCGTCAGCCATTATTAAATGTTATTCGATAAGCACTTTGTCCGTGCCATCAATACATAGAGTTTGGCCGGTCCATATCCACTAGTTTTTATATAATACAACTATCAAAAAAATAATATGATCAAATTGGTGGACAAATGAGCTTGTCATTAACATATGAGCAGTTTGATTCCTCTCCTCTACACTAAATGAACTTCAACTTTGTTAGTGCGAACTGGCGAACAAACTCGTACGTGTGAACTACTTTTGTACAAATTTATTACAATTATTGTAACATATCACTGATAACTTAACTGATAAAAAATTATAGCGTAAAAATATCAACACTCTCGTAGGAAGCAGTTCTCAAAATTTTGAAGGAAACATTCGTCAATTTACATTTTTCTCCCACTACAACCCCAAATAATCTTTACTAATCATTTGAGCACCGTCTCGTCTGTGCGAAAGACTTTTATTTTTTGTAATAATAATTTTTCTATAGTTGAAACTATAATCAAAATTATAGGCCTTAAATATTACATACTCTATAATACAGATATAGATAATAATAACTCTACAATCAAAATTATAGGTAGTTATTTTTGAGTTAGGTATTAAAATTTGACAAGTGACATATGATAGTGGTAATTTCATTCTTTTTTGTATTTTAATTTTTTGAAAAACTACCACATGATGCGTGGCATAACTCAATGATCATTTAGGCTTTACCAATAATTAAAGGCCTTCCCATTTTATATATAGTATTAGTATAGATTCCTTTAAATTTGGACGGATTGGGTTATTAAGGGGTTTTAGGAGGATGAAAATGTGAATTGACGTTTTTATCTTTCAAAACTTTCAACGGATTGAGTCGAGACACTTTGTGAATTTTTGTAATCATTTATATATGATCTGTCTGAAAGTTGAATGATCTAATTTTGAAACATGAATGTCATGTCCTATGAATCCGTGGCCTTGACCTAGTGATTATTAACTCATCCTCCACATTGGAGGTCCTGGATTCGAGTCATGGCAAACATCCTAATAAAAACAGATGTCTCTGCAGTGTTGTAGAGTAGATTTCTCCCTCCCGATTAGTGTAGAATTTACTTTCAGTATGACATCGTTTGAAAAAAAAAAGGGACATGTCCCATGCCATTAATCCTTATATTAATAGTATTATATGTATTATGTATTTATAAAATTTAAATAAGTTTGTCATGAAAGGTAAAAGTCGACTCCTTTCATGGTTTCTGCTCCACAAAGTATGTTGCGAAAATTCTTGGTTGCCTAATAGGCTATGGGAGAAACCAGCAGAATATTCCCAAATTTTGTAATAATAAAAATATATATTGTTTTTAATATAAAGGTTCACATGCAAACAAAATCAAATTGGTGGATGTAAATGAAGTTGGATAATGTGGCTTTGTTTCCCTTAAAGTCTTCTTGCTTCCCTCTAATATTTCATTTTCATTCACATTTTCACAGACTTGATCAGTTCTGAAAAGTAATGGCAGCAGCCAGCATGGATGCCCGGATTGCGTTGTCCGCCTCCGGGCACTTATGTGGTGGCGCCACGTTAGTAGGGAGGAGGCAATGCAGGATTGTGAAGTTCAGTGGTGGAGAGTTGATGGGGGAGAAGATGAAGATGAAGACGATAAAAATTCAAAAACCGAGTCCTACTAAGACAATTGTTGCTAGGCCTAGTGTTTGTATGACCCTCACCACCAATGTTGCAGGTGAGGCTAAGGTATGTTTTTAATAAATACTGAACAACATTTTTGTCACAAGTGTGAAAAACAATCATAATGAGAAAATGAAGTTCGATTTAGGTGTTTAAGGATGCGTCTTAATAGCATTGTGCTTAACTCCGATATTATGTTCAAATAGCGAATTTCTAGCTAAAATGCTAAAATGTACGCAATTATGGGAAAAATTACTTCATGTTTTGTACGATTCAATCCAGGTTAATATGGTAGTAATGCCGACCTAGAGAGAATTTAACATAGAAAAGAATTTTGACATTATCAACAGATGGACTGCTAGATTCATATGTTCTAATAGTTAAATTGATTCATATTATGGAAAGGTCACAAGATGATTTAAACTGTAGTTAAGGGACCTTGAGATGGAGAAGAAGGATGCAAGGACTGTTGTGGCAATTATCTTAGGAGGTGGAGCTGGTACTCGTCTTTTCCCTCTTACCAAGCGCAGAGCCAAGCCAGCCGTAAGCATTAATATTAGTACTATGATAATCTGTTTTAAATCGCTTATATTGTCTACAGCGAGCTACAAGTTGTAGCTCTCTGTATACTTGGTGTTATTAGTAAACATGTTGTAAATTAGGTACCGATTGGAGGGGCATATAGGCTGATTGATGTCCCTATGAGCAACTGCATCAACAGTGGGATCAACAAAGTATACATTCTCACGCAGTTCAATTCAGCATCGCTTAATAGGCATCTTGCCCGTGCTTACAACCTTGGTGCTGGTGTTACATTTGGAGATGGCTATGTGGAGGTACAGATAGTAATATGTTGTAATGTTAGTTGTCGCTGAACTTCACTTCCGCAAGTAGGAAACAGAACATGGGAAGAAGTTGTTATGATTAGAAGTGTGCATATGTAACTTTTGTGCCCCAGGTTTTAGCTGCCACACAGACTCCTGGAGAGACGGGTAAAAAATGGTTCCAAGGTACCGCAGATGCTGTCAGACAGTTCCACTGGCTATTTGAGGTATTCTTAATTCAGTGTAAAGCCATTACCTAAAATTTACATTCGAATGTTTCAGTTTGAGACTGCTGTAGTTTTTCGAACATTTAGAAGCTGTGTTTCTGTATTCATGAAAAGAAAAATGTCAAAGTTCATGAACAGTAAACTCAGTGTTCAACATTGTAGGACCAAAGAAGTAAGGACATCGAGGATGTACTCATATTATCTGGAGATCATTTATACAGAATGGATTACATGGACTTTGTTCAGGTAATCGTAGAACTAAGATTAACATATCAGGAATGCACGAAACTGCAACTACAATGTGACACTTTTATCTGCAGGATCACAGGCAAAGTGGTGCAGATATTACTATCTCGAGCCTGCCAATAGATGACCGGTCAGTATACCCTTCATACGAAAGGTTCCTTAGTCAGTCAGAAAATATCTATCAATTCTAAGAAATTTTTATGTTTTCTTTAATAGCCGTGCCTCAGATTTTGGTTTGATGAAGATTGATGGAAAAGGGAGGGTCATGTCCTTCAGCGAAAAGCCCAGAGGAGATGACTTGAAGGCCATGGTAATTAAAAGTTGATGATATTCACCTTGAAAGACAAATGATCGTTATATCATATAATATTTGTTGCGAAGTATCTGTGATTGACTATCCTAATGTATGGTTCAGGCAGTGGACACAACTGTTCTGGGGCTATCAAAAGAGGAAGCAGAGAAGAAACCGTACATTGCTTCAATGGGAGTGTACGTGTTCAAAAAAGACATACTTCTGAATCTTCTAAGGTATAAACCACTATTTCTCCATCATTCTTCCAAAAATCTATACTATAGAGCAAGGAGAGGCTAAAAAGTTGGCTGGTGGACTGATTCAGATGGCGTTTCCCAACATCGAATGATTTTGGTTCAGAGATCATTCCAGCTTCAGCTAAAGAATTTTACATCAAGGTTATAGCACATATCTTTTTTATGCAACATTGTTATGTATATATTCTGGTATGAATCATATCGAACAAGTTTTTGCTTACATTACGACCTTATGGGATTATGAAAACTGCAGGCTTATCTATTTAATGATTACTGGGAAGACATTGGAACAATCAGATCTTTCTTTGAGGCAAATCTTGCTCTCACTGAACATGTAAGTAAAATACGAAATTCCAATATTTATCCTTCATTTTCACCCAAAAAGATAAGAAGTTCGAAACAGACAGTCCTGCATAAAATACGAGGTTCTAATGCTAATATGTAACGTCCATTTTCAGCCACCAAGATTCAGCTTTTATGACGCAACAAAACCAATTTATACATCAAGAAGAAACTTACCTCCATCGAAGATTGATAACAGCAAGGTCAATAGACTCAACGCCATTTTTGGTCTAGTTGAAGCAATTATCCTCCTTCATTTCATTATCCTCAAGAACGTGGCTGCAATTCCTAATGTGTGTACTCTTCTGCAGATAGTTGATTCGATTGTGTCGCATGGTAGTTTCTTAACAAATTGCTTTATAGAGCACAGTGTCGTTGGTATTCGATCACGCATAAACTCCAATGTCCACTTAAAGGTAGTAATGCAAGTATTTTAAATCAAAACCTTCAATCAACATCTTTGAACATCAATAACTTCATCAATAAATGGCATCATGTTCCCATACAGGACACTGTAATGCTTGGAGCAGACTACTATGAAACAGATGCTGAAATCGCCTCGCAACTTGCTGAAGGAAGAGTTCCTATTGGAATTGGAGAAAACTCAAGAATAAAGTATGAAAACTTTTACTGTTTCATCTTTTCAGCATCAAATAACAGTTGGTTGTCCCATTTTTCTTACATAGTTTTTTCGTATTCCACCAGGGACTGCATCATTGACAAAAATGTCAGAATCGGGAAAAACGTTGTCATAGCAAATTCTGAGGTGAAGTTCTTCAATCCATCCTTGTATTTAAAACTCACGCAGGCAACTGAAACAATATGTAGGAGGCTCCACCACTCCAGCCTCCAGGACCAAAAACGTGACAGTAACTGTTGTGCATAAACTTGCAGGGTATACAAGAGGCGGATAGAGCTTCGGAAGGGTTTTACATTCGATCTGGAATCACCGTTACCCTAAAAAACTCGACGATTGCAGATGGAACTGTTATATAACAACCTTGTCTTTCTTGGTTCAGTTTGACATCAGCGAAAAAATCAAGAATTCTTTTTCTTTAGTCAGAGACAGACTCTATGAGTGCAGAAACCAAAGAATCTGCAATCTGCATATTGCTGGAACGTCTTCAAGTTTGAAAGAAAACCCAATGAGGTGGTCGACGATTGCTGCAACCTATGAAAAGATGTCTACAGGA